>JBAMHZ010334039.1:0-12733 GCA_037177395.1 Alpinia galanga
AAACAAGACTCCTTTGCCAAATGTATATGGGACGACTTAAGAAACTAGCATAATATTGGGACTCATAAAACAATTATTTCAATAAAATTTATTGCTCTTCTGTATTTTTTTTAAAATTTGTATAAGATATTTAATTTTTCAAGCCGATTAATTTTGAAAATGATCATTCAATTTTATAAAGAAATTTCATTGATCGAGTAAATAAAAAAATATTCATCCTGCTAATAATTTAATATTTCAAAATTTATCATCCTACTAATTTTTTTTTTACAGTGTACTGTATTTAGAAAATTAAATTAAAAATACTTACAAAATTATCAATTGCCACTGCAATTTCTTCTACGCTACAAAGATCTGAATCAATTGTTCAAGGCAGAACACATACTGATCCATAATATAATCCAAAGAACAGTGAGAAGAAGGCAGAGCACGCACAGTTTGCCGGCGGCAGCGTCTCGTCGTTGGTGGCCTGAAAGGCGACGGTGCAGCGGGGATCGACTCCACGGCCACGGCTTCTCTCCGTCGTCTACTGAAGCTCCCCTCGGTTTCGGTTTTGGCTCTCGGATATTATGTGCCGTGCGGGTGTCGTAGTCGTGGAAGCCCGCGATTCCGTATCGGGTTTGACCCGCAAATACAGTCAAATTTATGCGCAGTAGCGGCGGCGACCCGTTAACCGACAATTGACAGCTGTAAATCGTCAACCGCGATAGCTTTCAGGAAAAAAACCAAACAAATAGAACAAACCAATTCCGCGTAGAAGCTGGGAAGAGACGCTGCCGGCAGCTCCGTGGGCGGTAAAAAACTTAATATTCCATTGGAGATTTATGAGATCAGACCGATCAATTTTTTAATGAATAAAATGATTTACAGATAGATAAATAGATAGATACAATTTAATTTTTATTTTTATAAATATAATATAATTTTAACATTGAATAGTTTTAGAAAGATAATGTGACCGTTAAAGTTGAACTTCGTTGTTATACCGTGAGCAATTTTTAGTTAGGATTAATTGGGTAGAAAAAATTTCAAATTAAAAAAAAAATGGAAGAGAATGATCCACTGAATCAAACAGACCATATGAAACAAACAATTTCACACAATGAGAGACAGCCACGTGTCGGAGAGGCTGTTGTGTCTTTCCAACCACTGTGCCTGGCATGTTCCTGCCCACCCTTCTTCCTTGTCTTCGGTCTACCTCGTCCGTCCTTCCTTCTTACCCTTCTCCTCCGCGTTCCCCGCCGCCGTATTCTCGGACAAGGGCGTCGCCATGTTCCGTCCATACGGGCAGATGATGCTGATTGACTGCTCCCACTGCCGCACCCGGCTGCAGCTTCCCCCAGGGGCTTCCTCGATCCGCTGCGCCGTCTGCCGGGCCGTCACCCACGTGGCCGATCCGAGGAGCTCCCCGGCGATTGCTTCGGCTCCTCCCTTCCCACCTCCCCCCAGTCCCGGCCCCGCTTCGATTTACCCGCCGCCCCCTTCTTGGGGCACGCCGTCGGCGCCGTCGGCGCCGCCGACACCGGGTGGGCGGAAGAAGGCGGTGATTTGCGGAATCACGTACAGGAACACCCGGCACGAGCTGAAGGGGTGCATCAATGATGCCAAGTGTATGAAATACCTCCTTATCAATCGATTCGGCTTCCAGGAGTCCAACATAATTATGTTGACAGGTAGGAGTTCAAGGTGCGATTTTTTGTTGTTGTTATTGTTGTTAGAAAGTTAGGGATTTTCATCGATATTGGAAGTTATTACCAAATAGCGCGGTTACCATACAAAAGATCAAAATATTATCTATGAACTTGAGTTGTCCATGTTGTGGCTTATGATCACAATGCTGCGAGAGCTGGTCAAATTTGAGAACAATTGTATCATGATTATAAACTTCATGAGGGTGTTGGAACCATTGAGTGAACTTGTCTAGATAAAAATGCCAAACTTGCATTAATCTGTACTTTGGTTATTTCAAATATTTTCTAGTTACCTCTGCATTATGTAATTTGTAACCGTGATCAATTTAGTGATAGTGAAACATTGGACAGATTCTAACATGTTTATCTATGAATTTTGGTGGTTGTTTTTTTTGTATGCTAACAATGAATTCTTGCATTTCATTGATGGATATTCTCTTGTTTAAAACAGGCGAAGAATTTGAATATTCCATAATATGTTGATTGGGATTCTTTTCTTAGATAAGTTAGTCTTTATTAAATCATGGGAAACTAAAAGTAGCCATGACTATATTAGTGTCTTTTGAAAGATGGTTGTATTGTACCGCATACTTTTGGATGAACATATGACTAATAAACTAATTTACTGATCATGATTCATGATACTAGGGAAATTTCCATTCGTACCACAACACTTTTAATTTTTCTCAATTTAACTGCTAAATTTAATTGCGGTCATTTTTCCTCTTTAAGTAGAAAATTGATTTCATTTTGGCCTTTCTCTTCAAAGTTATTTTAGAAATTAAATTGGACAATTTCCCTGTGGATGAAAATATTATTCAAATTCCATTAATTTATAAACAAGGATATTTATTTTCCAAAAAATCATCATTCTTGGAGAAAGTGGTCAATTTGAAACCAAAATCATACATCTGAGGTCCAGATTGAGTATAGGTTAAGGTTTATCCTGAAAAACAAGTGGAGACTTCAAGGTGCAAACTAAAAACTTGAAACCTTTTCCAGGATATTTAAAGTCCAAAAGAAAGTAATAGGCCTCAGTATGTAAGCAACCTGAAGATAACAAATAGTTTCCTAGGAAGTTGCCACCTTCCTTTTTTTTCTTTAAAACATTATTTTGGAAAATCTGTTCAGTACAAAATTTATAGTTTATCTTTCAGTCAGTTTGGTTTTACACTTGACTACTAGAGATTCCAAGTTGCAGCATACTTCTTTGACAAATCTAAATTGATATCCTTTGCAGAGGAAGAAAGAGATCCATACAAGATACCAATTAAACACAACATAATGATGGCAATGTATTGGCTTGTCCAAGGTTGTCAACCTGGGGACTCTTTGGTATTTCACTACTCTGGCCATGGTTCCCAACAAAGAGATTACAGAGGGGAAGAAGTAGATGGCTATGATGAGACTCTTTGTCCTCTAGACTTTGAGAAAAATGGAATGATTGTTGATAACGATATTAATCAGGCAATAGTTAGGCCACTACCTTCTGGAGTTAGGCTTCATGCTATCATAGATTCTTGTCACAGTGGCACTATGCTAGATCTACCTTATCTTTGCAGAATGAACAGGTCAGTAATATAGAACTGCTGTCATGATTGAACCTTTGCTCTAGAGAGCATTCCTTTGACTTTTAGTTGTCTTTTAGCTTCTATGCTTCCTGGGTGATGGATAAGTAATAACTTACTTGAAATATATATCTCAACTTATGATAGTCCAATTGGGTCTTTTCTTTCTTCCATTATTTCAGGTTGTTATTTTAGTTACTCATTTTGTCTTTGTCTTTGTCTTTGTCTTTATCAATGTGATAAATTAAAAAAAAATACTGTCCTTTTTCCCATGACTACCTTAGAATCTAAAACAGAGGCTTTATGAGAATAGAAAGAAAAGAGATTCCCAATCTGTATTCCCTTAAATCCAGACTAATCATGTCTTTGGGTTGAGGAAAGGAAGGGAGAGTAAGTGGTAAAAGGAGTTTACACTTGTAAGAGAAAGGAGAGGATTGTGTGTCCCTCCTCCCTTGCAAAAGGTGTCTTCCAAACCCTTTTTTTGGGATGAAGTGGAAGGGATTACAATTTCAATGGATTATATTCATCCATTATTTTTCTATGATGATAGAAGCCAAACGAAAACAAAAATCCCCATAACAATGCCCTTCCCTTTTGTCCTCCTCTAACTCGTGTTTCTCTCCTCTCTTTTACCTTGCTAAAAGAACTCTCGAATAGATACTGGAGGTTTTGCTGCATGCAGATTCAAGATACCAGATGATATGTGTAAGAAGACCTATAACTGCCTAACTAAAGCACTAAAGTTGATTGGTTGATCACTTTTCCCAAACGCTTGAGCTGTTAGGATTAGGAAAGATGACAATCTGTGTTGTTTGACACTCCCCAAGCCCAAACACGATGAGTTAGCTAGGGATATAATTTTTCTCACTATTGATAATAAAATCTAAACATGAGTTCCTGCTTAGAGACATTAAGGAAGTTAATTAGTTGATTGCTCATTTCAAAAATTAGAGCTCTTAGAAAA
Source organism: Alpinia galanga (assembly GCA_037177395.1). Taxonomy (NCBI): domain Eukaryota; kingdom Viridiplantae; phylum Streptophyta; class Magnoliopsida; order Zingiberales; family Zingiberaceae; genus Alpinia; species Alpinia galanga. The sequence continues at coordinate 4,224 of JBAMHZ010334039.1, forward strand.
AGAACCAACTTGCAACTTCATATTCTCTATACTTTTTCAGCTTGAACTTATTTAATCTGGTCCATTAATGCCAGAGAAAGTTTCTTTTCATGTTTTTTTTTTCCCTTTTGCACATGGTGTTAGACTAGAGATCACTATGATAATTGATAACTAGGGTAACACCCTTGATGTTTTTTGGGTATCTACACTTCATGTTTCATAATATATAAAGCTAATTATCTTTCTTGATCTAGGAGTGGATTCTATGCATGGGAAGATCATCGACCTCGGAATGGTGCTTGGAAAGGTACAAGTGGTGGAGAAGCCATTTCATTCAGTGGTTGTGATGATGATCAGACCTCTGCCGACACATCGGTAACTTTTATTGCATGCAGTGTGAATCTATTCCTTCCTTATCTTTAAGAAGAGTATACATTAGTTCCACAACCAGATGAATTGCTTTAGCTATAATGTTTGTGATGATTGTAAGCCTGTTGTGTGCCTTCAGCCTGTAGTGCCTGGAGTTTCCTTTTGTAATCTCCATTATTTGGTTAAAACAATTAAGACATTTAGGAGCAAGAAGGTAACAACCAGATGCTCAGAATGTCTAGATGGATAAGTGAAGTTATTTATTACCAAGAAATCAAAAGAAAAATGCTATTAATAGTGAGCAATTAGGTGTAGTATAATATAAAATGGATTATGGTGAGATCAAATAGTTAAGATGGTCTAGGCAGGTTCAAACCTAACCGATGGTTCCTAGCAAGACAAATTGAATTAATTAGAACTAAAAATACAAAATGGAGATTATTGATAGAATGTTGCTTATGAGGAATTTATGCAAAAAGAAAATAGTGTAGCATATGTATTTATAGCTCAACAAGAGAAATATAAACATGGCTAATTCTATCTAAAACAAAGCATAATATTGAATATGTTTTAAACTAAATTGTATTTTATATTTTTACCTATAAATGCCTTAGTGTTCGCTTGTTTGTCGTCATTTAGCTGGTAGTATAGTGCATCAAAGAACATATATTTTCCTTAACCAGACTAAATTACAGCAAGTTGAGTTCTGAAGTTTTAATGCAGTTATAATTGAAAATCCAGTTACTCTTTTCCTCTCTAGTTGAATTCTTTTAATATTGATGATAGTTCATCCAACGGTTCTAATGCAGGCTTTATCAGGGGTTACTTCAACAGGTGCCATGACTTATTGTTTCATCCAAGCCATCGAGCGAGGCCAAGGGGCTACATATGGAACTATACTGACTTCCATGCGATCCACCATTAGGGGCACTGGTGATTCACTCTCTGCAGGCCCTGTTACCTCACTCATCACCATGTTGATGACTGGAGGTAGTATGCCTGGCACACTCAGACAGGTACATTTTTTCTCTCCTCTTCCAGTGCTTCTGAAACTAAAAACTTGGGAATCGGAAGGCATCATATCATTATACATTTCTTGCTGAGCTTGGAAACAAGGAGACTGCCGGTGCACATGTCGGCCTGGTTTTAAAAACATTGTTCTTGGAACAAAACTTAAGTGTGTTCCATGGAACTCTCTGTGAAAAAAGTGTATCACCGTGCATTCATTTTTTTATACCACTGAACCACTTCCTCAATTTCATATCCACGCGTTCTTTTATTTCATGTGCATCTTCTTTTCCTAATGTCATGTGTTCATTTTCATAATAAGTGTACTCCACTTGATATTCGTCTATCATTTAAGTGCACACCCTTCATAGAGGCTCCGTGAAGAAGTTTGCTCCTAAGTTTTGTCCATGTTCTTATCCTGTTCTTCACAATGAGGTTCTTCATCTAAGTTTTATTCATATTGTTGGCATTTCTTTAAATTTTTTGCAAATGTTGTTAATCGTGCAGACCCTTCACAGAAGCTCCGTGAAAGGGTCTACACTTAGTCCCCAGGGTTGACTCGGTTGGTAAGTGCATAGGGGTAATTCTTAAATAGACAAGGATCAATTCTCGGAGAAATTATAACTCTGAGCTATCGACCGACCTCCTTCTTTGCACTTATTATACCTGAGTTGTTTTTTATTTATTCTCCTCCTCGGTAGGAGTAATTAAAGGGAACCGCTAATGTGGCAGTTTTATATTATTTTTTTTGTGAAAGGGTCTACACCTAAGGTTTATTAACGTTTATAGCCTGATCTTCTGATAAAGAAGATATGTGTCAGTTTTGTACCGTTTCTGAACTTCTTCTTCCTGTTCTTGGCGTATTCATTAGAAAAGAATTCTTAAAGTCGATCATTTTCATGTCAAATTTGCAGGAGCCACAACTCACTTCCGACCAAATGTTCGATGTTTATTCAAAACCATTCTTACTGTGATTTTATTGAGCTACTTCTACGCCGGATTTGCGGAGTGACATCGGAGGAAGCACAATTAGCAGCGACATTGTTTGTTGGATTTGGATATTAATATTTGGTGAAATAATTTGTGTGGCAAATAGCATGGATATATATAATTTTTTCATCTAGCTGTGTCTAGTCTGCACAATATCATGTTATTTATTTTGCATATTTGATTTAGATCTTCTTGGGAAAAAATGACTTGATGTCTCTTGGTCCAATGTAGTTCAGTGAGATCTCAAACGTGTACCTGCGGGACAAACATCATCCTCATATTTAATTTTCCAATAAATAAAAAAATAAAGAAAACAAAACAATAATAAAAAAAATTTAATACAAACTAAATTCTAAATTTATTTTTTAAAATAGAGCAGTATTGTTTAAAGTTCATGAAGAAAGATAAAATAGCTGCTCCACTAACCTAACGGACGATCAGGGTCCTAAATTGCAAACAAAATAAATGAGCAACTTCAAATGGCAACTAGACTTGATCACGGGAGATCAGAGAGGACCAATTCTACACAACAAATTCCAAAAACTTGCACAGCATATTAAAATAAAAATAAAGACGCAAAACTTACAATATAACAAATCTCAAGATCATCCATCCTTACACAACACACCAATAATATTATCAAAACACACAATTTTGAGATAAATTATAGCCATAGGAATGCTCTGGTAGAAGCTCCTTATTCTTCGCAATATGAGATGATCATAATATCATAAAACACTTGAATACGATAAATCACCTACACATTTAATTGGCAAAGCCAAGCTCCAGGTCTGCATCTTGATCACGTTTCTCTCGTTGTTTTTATCATCTTTGCCATCTTCTCTCTGAAAAATATACAACTTTGTCATGTCAGAGAAAAAAAGCATGTTCAAGGAGAGGATTTGGGGAGGTGCCATGAGAATTGGACTGGAAATAAAACTGGATAAGATCAGGGCAACAATTCACTGGTCGAACCAGCAATTCAGTCGGTCAAATTGTAGATTGTCTCAGACGTTGCTCCAATCAAGCTAATTGGTTAGACCAGCCCAGATATAATCTCTCTAGTTGCATATTTCTCACAATCATTCAAGATAAAAATCTGATTATGGAAAATCATTATATATATACCATCTAGCAACGAAATTTAAATCAAAGTTTTGTAAGTTTTTTTGGATGTAACCATCATAATCATTCTCCTAACTCAAATATAGTTGCATGGAAATGTTATTCTGCAAATTTGACATTTGAAGCCATAGGATAAAATTAACCTAGTTTTCTAAAAACTAAACAGTTCTAAGAGCTCCGTGACAAAGCAGTTGATTAATTTGACTCTCTTTTTTTTCACCTGGTCAAATCATGAACTAAACTCAAATTGGAAAGGTTCAATTTTTGGTTTTTCTGATCCAACGAGTAGTCCAGTCAAGGTTATTTACTGATATTTTAGGAGGAAACCACATGCATTGGCACTTCACAAGAATATGCATTAGGATCTGCCGTATCAACACCAGTGTTCATATAAGTACAGCTTACCTGCAGAAGTATGTGGAGAATGAACGTCATTGGCCTTGGCATTTGGCTGGGCTTGTGATGCCGATCTTTGCATACGCGGGGATGAACTCTGCTTTCCATTTTCAACAGGCAAGGAATGTCGCTTTTTAAGCTGATTATCTTGCTGATCAGGACTGGACTTCTGAGATGTACTGACATATGCTTTAGCCCTTGCAGATGCAGTGGCTTGCATATAGCCTGGAAGCGAGTTGCTACTACTAAGCCTAGGTTCTTGTTCAACATGATCAGTCTTTGCCATCCCAAAAGAGTTATGCCTCTTTGGAAATTTTGGATCCTTCACTAAATTTTCTGCGCTAATTTGTACGCCTGAACCATTATTTGGACTAGATGTTAGATTTTTTCCAACCAATTGTAACCTTTGCCTATAAGTAGATATGTTATCATCCTTTTTTTTCTTTCTGGCATTTACAGAGATATCACTAGATGGGGTTCCATGTGCATCAGCTGCTGATTCATAGTTTGCTGGAGTTCCTTCAAGTGATCTACCTTGTTCTGTTGTAACTTCCTGATGAGTCATCGCACTTGATGTAGTTTGTTCAGCCGACTCTTGACCAGACTGTGTTAAGTTGATGGAAACATTTGAATTTGCCACATTGTCATCTCCAACCTCAGGTCTACCATTACCACTCAAACTGGGAAGTTCAAAAGCATTCTCCTCAACTATGCCATAATTCTTATTCTCCAAAGTTCTGATCTCGAGAACAATTTCCCCTCCTTCCATGTCAGATCTGTCCGGTGAATCAAGAGTGGAGGAGATGGATATCTCAGTGCCACACTCTGATGCTGCAGTTTGAAGCCTTGACTCATACATTACCGAAGTTTTAGCTGAAACTGCTTCATTGTTATCTGTAAAAGAACTTGTGTGAATGTTCTGGTTCTCTGATTTTGATTTTGATGAAGCATTTTGATAAGCAGAACTAACAGATCGACTAACAGCTGACTTTGAACTCAACTCTTCAATTTTTGACTGAGCTGCAACAAATGCTGGGTTGCATGGTTTTTTTGAACTAACAGCAATTTTCTTCCCGCCATTCTCCAGCATTTCAGACGATGCCTTTTCAGTATCATGGTTGAAGCAGTCTTTCCTAACAGGTGATTTTTCACTTGTTAATTCAGGATTTTTATTTGGATGCACTTGTTTGGTATCGTCTATGCAATCCAACCTCTCATCCTTAACAACCTTAGGTTCAGCGTAGTCTTGAATAGTAGTGTCTAAAATATCATTTCTGAGTTGCAATTTTTCTGCCTCACCAAAGTTGAATGAATTATATTGTGAAGTTACAGAAGTCTGACATTGAAAGCCATCGGCGTCTCCAATCATTAAATACTGTTCATCATCATCTGCCATCATCAAGTTGGTTGGAGGCAACACTGGTTCAGACAAAACTGACAAAGCTGCATTAGAAAATGCTTTTTTTGGTATACCCTCTCTGACATTAGTTTTCCCTTCTAACACCAGATGGCCAATGCCGAAGCTTTTCACAGGTTGTTGGTCTACTGATGAAATTATAGCCGTCCACCTCTGCAACCACTTCCAAACTGAATCAGACTCTGATGGATCACATTTGATGTGGATTATTTTCTTCCTTGGTGTAGTCTCCAAGAGCTTGAAGAATTAAAAGATGCAAGTCATTTATAGAAAATTGAACTAAGAAATGCATCCACTATATGAAGAAGTGAAAAAAAAAAACACAAACGAAAAAAAAAACAACCATTACCTGATGAGCAAGCCCATTAGTAAGTAATTTAATGATTGCTGATCTGCCTGGTTTATTGAAAGAATCTCCCTTCCCCTAAGATAAATCAACATGACAGATTATTCCAATTAAAGCTTAAAGCATGAGTTTGTTGTTACAGCAAATTAGTAACAATTGCAGCCTTTATGAACTACATTATGGTATTAGGAAAATGAACATTTGTCACAGACAGCTATGGCTCAGTTGACAATGCAAGGACAGCCAAAGCTCATGAGAAATAGACAGCACTAGAGCATTGTGCAACATTGAAAGGCCATGTGTTCAAAGACAATGCTAAAGTATTGTACAACATTGAAAGGCCATGTGTTCAAACCAGATTTTATCTTGCTATTGAATCCTAAGTAAGAAATAGCCATAGGAATATTCAGGTAATTAAAAAATATGTTAGTTATGCACTTACGCTAGGTACAAGTTTCTTTAGTTAAATGGAGAATTAAATAATGAAACCCCAAGGACTTCTGTTGCCTAAGCATTTGTGAGTTAAAAGAGACATGCCAAGCTAAATACTAACACAATAATTATGCTCATCATATTGAGAAATGAAATCAATAATGCACAAAGTTTACAAGTATTTGAAGCATTTTGGTCGTTCCAGTATCCATAAAAATTTCACTAACATAGTAACAACGATAAAACTCGAGAGATATTCGATACCTACCAGGAACTTCCTAGCATCATATAACCTTGACTTCTCAAACAATTGGCGAGTATGACGAGCCCTTACAAGTGCTTGCATTCTGATGATGGCCTGGATACACTGCAAAGTTCCAATAGCTTGCCTCCTCACCAGGTGTCCACGTACAATTGCTTGCAACTTGACAATGCATTTGAGTTTGTGTACCTCTTCCCTGGCCTAAATTTATTGTGAAAATTAAGAGAAGCTAGATGTAATTTCTAGAATAGTGTAGACTCAGAAATAAGTAAAGGATGTACCAAATTTCCCCTTATAACGGCCTGAAATATAATTGCAATAGATTCACTGAGAGCAGGGCCAACTGGAGATATACTTCCACTAGATAGGGGTAGAGGAGCTTCTGTATTTGATATCTCTGATGGTAATAGAGAAGTTTTAATTGGCTTTTCTTGTTCCTGGACTACTTCTGGAAAAGGAGATTGGACGTTAGCCGTAGGAAGTTCTTGGCCTTCCTTACTGGAGCAAACAGATATAGGTTCTGAGATCACTGTGTTGCTTAGAACACGATGCTTAGATGATCTCCTTCGGAAACTCCACCTACGATTGTCTGATGAAGTTGTAGCCTGCCAAGAATCGTTAGATTTTAATTGGGATTTGAAACAACAATGACAAAGAGAACTTCAAGGTCAACAAAAATTAAATAACACGAAAGTCCCAATAACTAACCAGGCCCACCATGCAAGTATAACTGTTCAATTCATCAGGTTTAAAACTGCTCAAAGATATGTTAAGACAGGTATACCCGAGTTTTAATAGCACACGCAGTTGAAGGGATGAGATTAATGGAATAAGGATCACTCTAATTTAAAAAACAGCCTCTTTTCTTGCAGCTGCAAACTAGCCAATTTTCCAAAATGGCCACAGAACATCAACAAGTAAGAATCAAAATGCAAAATGCAAAAGAAAATCAGAAACATGAACGGAATGACCTAAAATGCAGGTCAATAATGACCCATTCGGTCGGAAAATGGTATTTGCGAGATCCAGTGCAACGGATCTGATCCAAGACGCTAGCTTCCTGCAAGATCCCCCCACGAACTAACACTCCTCCCACCCTCAACTCCAACTATACGGATCGGAGATACCCAATCACAATCGAAGATGTTATAAACCAACACGAAGTTTACCTCTTCCGGCAAGAGATCGTCATTGTCGACGGCGTCAGCGCCGCCTCCACCGCAACCCATGATCTTGAAGCATGAGTTCGCCGGCTTCCCCATCGCTTCCGCCTTTCGTATCCGGCTCCTCCCCCTCCGATTTGGTGCTTCTTAACGCTTCGGTCTCACGCAGTGACAGAGTTCGGTCGCAGCAAAACCAGCTGCTTCGACTAATTATTTCGATCGGTTTTAATTTAAAATCCGCCGGAAACCGCCGCATCCAATCCGATTAAATCCCGCAGCTGGCGTCCGCTTTGTTCACGTAATACTTGACCCAATAATTTCTCCTCTGCTATAGGTCACCTAGTATGTGGGAACCACAAGTGGGTACCTCGATTTCACGTGGTGGCGCAGAGCGGGTAAGGACCGCGACCCTGGAACTTTGCAGGTACCGGGCGGTAAACACACCACAGAGTGGCGCTTCTCTACAGTACGGCCGTTGCGAGTCTCGGGACTTGAAGCGGAGGCCGTGATTAGCTGATGACGACGTAAGATACCGCGACGGCCCGGATAACGGAGGATTCGGACAGTGTTACTTTGCTGTCTGTGCCGGTTTGCCGTCGTATATTTTAGCCGTTCCGACAAATTGTTATTATAATTACATATACCGTATTGTGCTGTTCCAATGTCCCAGATATGAGATAATCGTAGATTACTACACGCAATGTGACGGCCCACTGGCAATGCTCGATAGATCCTACGGTCCGACAGCTGACGTTGACTTATTGAAAGAATTCACCGGCGTGACAAAATCACAGCCAACGGGGAACTGCTTATTAGTCAGCAGAAAAATGTAATTCGAGTCCCAACAGGGGGAAAAGAAATGATTTTCCATGCAAGTAACAATTTTCCTTGGAGGTTTTTAAAGGTGAACTAGATATTTTACACCAAACAAAGAACCTTATTATTGGTGACTACAAGGTATAAACAAGTTATTCATTGTTTCATGCTGTGTGGGGTTGGGTGGGGAAGGCAGTGACAACCTAC
>JBAMHZ010334144.1:0-12730 GCA_037177395.1 Alpinia galanga
CAAATCTTATTCTTTTGTAACAAACTCTTTTTTTCTTCTCAACAAATCTTATCCTTTTGCAACAACCTCTCTTTTCTCAACAAATCTTATCATTTAACAATAGACTCTATTGAATTAGGGTTTAGTTAGTTTTTTTTCCCGTTGTTTTAGATTTTTTTATTGGTTTTGAAATTTTCTCCTTTCATAGACTGTTTAAACATGGCCTAAGGCCTTTGTAAGCAACTTGGTTTTAATAAAGTTTCCTTTCGTTTAAACCTAGAGGTGACTCCTCTTTGTTTGCGACTCGCTTCTCTTTCAATTTCTCTACCACTCTTTATTCTAACATCGCACGTGGAAGGATTCTCATCCCGTTACTCCTGTCAGTTGGTATCAGAGCCTTAGATCCATGGAGGGTCGTCGTGGTTATGATAGGTAGGTTTCGGTAGAGAAAGCCTCGCACTAGGATCAAAATCCATACGAATTCATTGAGGATCTACAGGAACAAATCACAGATTTATTTGTGTCTAGTAGCTCGAGACCTTGAAGGTTGTGAGGTATTTCATCGATGCTCTATTTCGAGTTTTAAAAATTCGTATCATCGAGATCACTGCGGTTGCGAAAAACAGTATGGAGACTTTGGTTTTCATGTCAATCTTTCTGAATTTTTCATCACATTACGCGCAAAAAATTTTATTAATTGGATTAACGAAATTGAACAGATTTTTTATTTCAAAAAAGTTTTCTGATTGTGCCAAAGTAAAATTGATTGTCATTAAACTAAAGGGTTGAGCCTCTGCTTGGTGAGAACAACTACGACGCTTCTGTGAGAGACAGGGCAAGGCCAAGATTACTGATTGAAAAAAGATAAAAGGTTATTTTCTTCCTCTTAGTTATACTCAGTCATTATACTAACACCTTCATACTTTGAGATAAAACACTCGATCAGTTGACAAGTATATAGAGGAGCTTTATCAATTAGTCACTCAGAACAATTTATACAAGATGGAGAAGCAGTTGGTGGCCATATATTTGGGAGGTTTGCAATAGCCCTCTCAATATATGCTTAGTTTGCATTCTCTTTGAACTATTTCAGAGGCCTATCAGTGCACATTGACATTGAAAAGCAACATGAATCCAAAAACCTGAGCAATCAGAGCAGTCGATCGGCTCATACCCCAAAATCCTGTTCTATCCAATTGACACCCTAGGTTCTTCCTAAATCTACTCTTAAGTGTTTTCAATGTGGTGAACTAGGCATATGGTGACTGAGTGCAGAAGATTCATCAACCAGAAGGGAAAAAAATCTATTGATTGAAGAAGACATGGGTGACATAGTAAACGACAAGGATGATGCTGACGAGGTACTATACAAAAATGGACACAAGATGCTGGTTGTTCGCAAGAGTCTTTTCATCCCAAGGATGAAGCAAAGGATATTTGGTTGATGATGAACATCTTTCACACAACATGCACCATTGTGAATAAGTTGTGCAAGATGATTATCGATAGTGGCAGTTGTGAAAATATTATATCCAAGAAAATCATGGAGAAATTACAGTTAAAAATAGATCATCATTAGAAGTTGTATAAGTTATTGGGGCTGAACAAAGAAAATAAGGTAACAATGGAGCAGAGATGACTCTTTTTTTCTATCAATAGCAGGTATTATGATATGACTTGGTGTGATGTTGTGATGATGGATGTATGCCACATTTTGTTGGGACGACCTTGATAGTACAATCATAGAGATATCCATGATGGAAGGAAGAACATCTATACCTTACATATCAAAGGAAAGAAGATTGTACAAGCACCCTAGCAAAAGGATCTCACTCCTATTTTAGTATCTTCTAGCTCTACATAGAGTATACTCTTCTTTTTGTGTCCATGTTTTTAGATGTGGTAGCATAAGAGAAAGTCACCTATGCTTTACTACTTTGCCCAAGTAGCATTTTAGACTCAGGTTTAGATTTACCGAAAGAGGTACAACGATTACTTGGAGGGTTTATGGATTTGATGTCAAAGGATCTTCCTCCAGGACTACCACCTACGAGAGATACTCAGCATCAAATTGATATTATTTCAAAATTGAGTCTACTTAATCAGCTAGCTAATTGTGTTACTTTGATGAAAGCCAAAGAGTTGTAGCAACATGTGATGGAGCTAGTGGACTAAGGATACCTTCATGACAGCATGAAGATGATGATACTAATCCAAACTCGAGGATGAATTATTTTCAAACCTGGGCATCTGATGTAGGAGCATTCGACAATCTTTATCTTTTCTTAACAAATCTTATTTTTTTTTATAACAAACTCTATTTTTTTTCTCAACAAATATTATCCTTTTGTAATAACCTCTATATTTTCTCAGCAAATTTTATCATTTTGTAATAAAATCTGCTTAATTAGGGTTTAGTTTATTATTTTTTTGATTGTTTTGAATTTTTTATTGTTTTAAAATTTTCTCCTTTCTTAGGCTATTTAAACATGCGCTAAGGCCCTTGTAAGCAACTTACTTGATTTTAATAAAAATTTCTTTTGCTTAAACCTAAAGGTGTTTCTTTTTTGTTTGTGACTCTCTTCTCCTTCAATTTCTTTATAACCCTCTATTCTAATATTGCATATGGAAGAATTTCCATCCTGCTACACCACCTGCCATCAGATTGACAATTACAAGGCACTCTTGGTAGAAAAGAGCTATAAGCAAGAATTTGGTATTGATTATAAAGAAGTGTTTGCTCCATCGCAAGACTTGATACAATCAGATTAGTGATGGCAATGGTAGTCCAAAATTCATGGCCTATCTTTTAGTTGAATGTAAAATTAACATTCCTCCATAGAGATTAAAAGAAGAGATATTTATCGATTAACTTCCTAGTCATGTTAAATTTGATAATGAGCATAAGGTTTATACATTAAAAAAAAGCTCTCTATGGATTAAAAAAAAGCCCCATGGGCTTGGTATAATCGTATAAAGATTTGTTGGGGACTGTTTGGTTCACTAAAGGGGGTGAATAGCATCGATCTCGCTTCGCTTGGTTGCGCTCGTGTTCGTCTACAAAATTCATTATGCATAGTAGAATATATAAAAGAAATAATAAAATACAACATAAACACTCACAACACGAGGATATAACGTAGTTTGAAACTCTAATTTCTACTCCATGGCGATCCTTGAGGCGGATCAATCCTGAAACAAAGCTCCCCTAGCTTCTCTTCTTTTGGATGAACACCAAGGTGGAGAAACCTTCTTACAACCTGAAGCTTATACAAATAAAACCAAAATAATAATACAAAAGTATTGAACAAATGTAAGTAAAGTAAATAATGAATGTTTTTGCTTATGATCTCTTTGGTTGTTTGGATGGCTTGGAAGATGTGAAATGCAAGAGTAACTCTCTTTCAAGTTCTCCTAGAACTAGCAATAATCTCCTTCCCCAAAGTCTCCTTTTATAAGCTTCCTCATAAGCTGAAATCGGGCTCCATCAGTCAATTATCCTTCACTAGTCGACTGGTCTTACTCACTAGTCGATTGATTGACTATCCATTGTAAGACAACGACTCTCCAATAGCTTAATCTATGTCAGATAAGTTATCTATATTAAGTGATCAGTCGATTGGTAACACTACCAGTCTACTGATGGCCTCTAGTCGAGCCCCCAGTCGAGTAAACTTTGCTTCTGTGTTTTGGCCATAGTTCACCATTCGATTAGCCATTACACTAGTCGACTGCCTCATACTAGTCAACTTCTCAAACACAGAATACCTGAGCACCAACATCAGTCTAGTCCAACTCAATTGATCATCACCAGTCGACTAGTAAACCCATACAGTCAAGAACTACATTTCGCGATCAACAGTCATCTCTTGAGTTTTAACTCCAGAAATCGTTGAACGCGAACTCAATTTCACATTCAACCTGGTTCTGATACCAATGATAACTTATGAAAAGAAAATGCGGAATCATAAATTTCATACCTCACTGTATGTAGATGTCGGATGATCTAGAACTGCATAGAAACTTTGTAGCGAACTCTGATCGTCGCAGAACACTCGCAGTTGGAATGAAAATCACAAGTCGAACTTCTACCTCAACATCACAACGTTGCAACCCAAATACCCAGTAACAACAAGTCCCTCTTGTTCTCCTCAACAAAAGGAGAGTCTCAACTTTGCAACGCTAGCTTTCACGCAACACTTGCACACGAGAACTCCGGCTGGCTCCTCACAGCACTTACACTTCTTTTCTCTTTTTCTCACTAGAAGCTAACCACAAAGAAGCTAATTACAAAGAAACCAACCTCTCCTCATACTTTTTCTCAAGTATATATAAGAGAGGAGAGAAGGTCATGGGATAATGAGGTCATGGGTTATAGGGTATGGGATAATGGAGTTAACCACCATCTCATGACCCACTTGGCATGCCCTTTCATGGGCATAACCGACCAACACCAACAGTAGAGTGTAGCATTGTTGCTCTATTGTGTAAGAATGTGAAAACTAATAACGGATCCGAAATTCAGTATTAATCGCTATCTTTTGTGAATTTAAATAACAGCGGCATTGTCTTTTGTACATTTTCAGCAACTATAAGCAAGCAATAGAGATATGGAGTCCATCAAGTGAACTTTTAGTGACTCACCTACACAAAAGAATCACTTCACATCATAATCTTGGAGTTTTTTTTTTCCTCATGGAATTTCTTAGCGAACACAGTTTGCCGAAGAAAGCAGATCAGAATAAGAAACTCACAGCCTTATGTTGGATTTTCTAGGTAAAACTACAGTTATATAGAGAAATAAGTATTTCCCATAATGTGCAAGACACTAGTATTTCAACTTTTTAACTAGAAAGACAAAAGAACATCAACTATGAAGGATCGTTAGATGGTCAATCTGGAAGCTCTGGGTTCCTCATAATATCTGCATGATAAACATTCCATGTATTAGAATTTATTGTTGATGGTATTATTAATTGTTAAAGATGAACAATTATCACGTAGAAGGATTGCAGATCATGATCATTATATCTAAAAGCTATGAAAGGCTTTAATTTCACATGTAATGAGGCATCTCCTAGGAGCTGGTTTCAACATGAACATTTATGTTTCTTGGGAGGTGACAAACAACCTTGTAAGATTTTGGTAGGACTATTTTACACATGACTGATTTTCTACTAGAATTACATGTATCTGAAAAAGATAGGTCAGTGCTTCTGTTTGATGAAAATGGATGGTTTTACACGGAAACTCAAAAGTAACTAAAAACTTACATGAACATATTATATGTTCTGTCTTCTATTCCGGAGACCAAAAAGCAGAGTCAAAAAGAATAGTTCTTCTCGAAGAAACAAAATAGATATAAACATTGAGTTATCCTGATATGTCTCAAGACAATATCAAAATAAGAAAAGAAACCGCAAAAAATTTCTTTGAGGTAGCAATAAATAAATATACTTGTTCAATGTTTGGCATTTGGTTTTCTTAGATTTTGCACTAGAATCATGTTTGATAACCAAATTTAATTAGTGTGAATTATCTAGATAGGAGCATAAGCCTGAGGCAAATTTCTGCCTAACCATGGAAATTATCTGAAAAATAATACCTTTAATGTACCTCTTAATTATGCAAATTGTTGGCCATTCCCTTTCGAGCGCCTAACTTTCAGTTCATTCTGGTTTTCTATCTTCAAGGCTGCTATCTCCTTCTCAAGCGCAGCCTTTTCTCTACGCAATTTCTTTGTTTCAACGTCCATTGCTTTCGTTATTGTGTCTATTTTTCTTAAAAGAATCTGCATTAATTTCCTCTTTCAGTAGGTATACTTTGCGATGCACATTAGGTAATCTAATTTCACTTGACATTGGTCTACTGCATGGGTATAACCAACTTCAATTAAAATTTACCTCCGTAGAAATATCCTTGTCCTTCAAACACTGATCCTTCTCATGCAATGACTTCCTTAATGTGATTACTTCCTTTTGTAGCATATCATAAAATACAACTGAAACATAGTCATCTGGAGCAGCATCTAGGGGCTTGCTGCTGAGCTGCTCCATTGCTCCCGTGATGGAAAGATGTTCGATGTCCTTCTCTAAAGTATCATTAACATAAGTGTCTTCAGATAACCGTGATTTATAATCCTCTTCCTCTGCTACTCTGCAGCCATCAAAGGACTTTGATGCTCCCTTGGCATGCTTTAGCAGTGCACTGGAATGGCTTGAAAATTTTCCACTCGGAGCACATGGTTTTCGTGTCCCTATTCCACTTGATAGAGTATTCAGAGCACTCTCAGACCCATTAATCGAGCTGCTTCTAGCCAAAGAAGGACAGTTTCGTTTATCATAACGAATCCCTGACCGAAGTGATGATTTTAGCCCATCTTCAACGACCTTCAAACGCAGCTGCAGCCTTTCCTGAAAATTAACAAAGAAAAGGAAGTTAAGAGTTTGTATGAACTATTATGATTATTAGATAGCTAAAATAACCAAAGCAATATTCCATAGTGAGTGACATACTTTAAGTTGAGCCTCTGCCTTGGCAGCACGTTCTGAAATGGAGAGCTTCTCCCGAAGTTGTTGCATTTCTCCCTGTTAAAAATCACTGAATAAAACTCATAATTTAACATGACAAATTTCAAACTGCAGCACAATGCCAAAGTTTGTTTGATACCATCAGAACACGTCGCTCTTCAATCCATTGTTTGACTGGTATAACTTTGTCATTAGCATCCTTCCACTCATTTGCCATTACTACAGCCACTCGGTTTTCTGCAACCATTGCTCGAGATAATGTCCTCTCAAGTGTCTTTTTTTCCCCCTGCATATTGTCGCACAAAATCGTTTTATATTTCTTAATGCATACAATGCAAATTCAATTCTAATTCATTTTACATTACAAACTAAAGGTATTTAATAGTTTCCTAACCTTTAACTCATTAACTTGCCGCTGATAATCTCGCACAGCATTTGCAATAGCAGCTCCTGAAAGAAGTGCCTCTTCTAAGTCACGAACAGTCTGCGCCAACTTCTCAACTTCTGCAACCTTTTGACGGTGCATTCTATCTAGTATCTTGTACTCTTCCTGCAATGTTGTGGGAATGAGATCAGACAAAGCAAAGGTTTCAATTCGAAAGTGTGAATTGTGAACTATTCTTTAACTTTTCAGCAATCAGTTTGTTTTGAATTTGTTTATGCAGGGGGAGAATCACTAATGCTAGGATGAAAGGACTAACCTGGTTTATTTCATTCTGTTTCATGAGCTCCTGGTTCTTGTTCTGAAGGTCATCAACAAGAGCTGCCTTAATCTTCGCAATCTGGACTTCCCTTTCAGCTTCTAACAAAGCTGCTTCCTTGGTTTTTGTTAGTCTCTCCAAAACCCTATTATCATCTTGAAGGCTTGCCATCTGAAAAACTTCCAAAGTAAAACTTAGATGCCTGATGATTCAAGAAATATAACCCAATTATGTTGCAGAAAAAGCACACCTCTTGCTTCAAGAGCTTGATCTCAGCTTCTAGTGGGAAAAGTATATCCTCCAAACTGGGTAGCTCCTCATCCTTCTGTGCCGCATGGACTCTTCTAAGAGTAGCTTCTGCTGCAAACTGGGCAGCTAATGCTTCTTTCTTATCTTCGGTAACTCTTTTGATCTCCAAGTTCTGAGGGTCAAAATTAGAAATAACTACAAACAACTGAATTGGTTTCTTCATCTGGACTAGAAGAAATGTAAAGCAACATGCAAAAGTGAGTTACTGCATGGAGTAAACCTTGGTCTCCAGAGCAGCTTCAGATAACTGCAACTTCTCCACCATCTTGTTAAGCTCCTCAGAAACCTATTGGCATGAATAGGTTTTAAGTTTGTATTAATCAGATAAGATAGGCTGATGCATTCATGATACAACCTCAGCAAGAGCCTTGTCTTTGGCACGTTCCACCAACCTTAGGCCTTTAATTTCACTATAAGCTTCAGATAGCTCACGGTCCTTGTCTGCAATGGAATACGCACAAAGTATATAAAACATAATATCTTCACTTTGAAACTCTCCGTATCACGCTTGTAGTTGGTTGTCAAGAGCAGATTTCACCTTGTGAGACAACAGTGCAACTCAATTTGCCATAGGAATAGTTTTTTATTTGAAGGATTTGAATTTGTGCAGTGGATCGTGAAAGCTACTCCCTTCTCCAAGAATCCAAAACCAAGTAAGAAGGAAGGATTTTTTTTTTTTTCCAACAATGCTCTCTTGTCACCAGATTTCATGCATTGCACATGAATTTTCCTCTAATATCTCATTCTCTCCTTTCCATTTCAGATATTTCTTTCTTATGAAAAGAAATCCTGTAGATTTCATCCTCCTTTTTTCAGGGAGCACGCGGTGATTTCTCCGAAGAATGGCAGAGCAGAGAGGAAGCGGAAAGAAGGAATCGAAGAAGAAAAAAACGTACCTTTGACTAGATTCTGCAGGCGATTGAGCTCGATCTTGAAGGGGTCAGAACCATGCAACAGCGTTAGGAAATCGTCGTCGTCAAAACTGGTTCTTTTCGGTTGCTTCTTCTTCACCGGAGGCAAACCCAGACCCACCTGCGACGATGACGATGAAGAGCAATAATACTCCACGGCGTCCTCCTCCGGAAACCCCAACGCTGCCGAAGCCGCCGCCGACTTGGACTCCTCTTTCCCTCCGTTCTCCCCCATGAATGAAATTAGAATTAGAGTACAGGGAAGAGCAAGCAGTCTCCGACGACGACGGCGAAGAAGAAGAAAGAAGGGAATCTAATCTGCTGCAGTCGAATTGAGCGAGTATAATAAGTACATGCTGCGATACTGATGACAGAGATTAAAGAAACTAATCCCGCTCACTGTTACTTGGAACAGCATGCAAATGATCAAAGATAAAAACTGAAGAGACGAAAGAGTGACAGATAGATAACACTGTCTTCCACCGACGCTGCTGGAGCAGACCAGGTTCGATTATAATTTATACTAATTAATTTATCGACTAGAATAATATAACAAAAACAAAATTATAAACGGATCTCCGAACCGATCTTGAATTTTCAACCCGTTGAGCTAAGTAAATTTAATTTGCTGATTAAACGCATATTTATATATAATAATCCATCAGCGTCAGTCCTGGTTGTCATGGCTGGTGGATTGTGGCATGCAGGGACAGCTCAGCAGCCGGGTACTAACTGCAAATTCTTCTGCTAAACAACTAATTTGCTTTCCTCGATCAATCAGTAAAGTGAGTGAGGCAGTTCCCACCTGCTTGCTTTTGAGCTGGTGCACGTGCCATTTTCCTTTGGGTTTAATCGACATCGTCCGGCGCACATGAAACAGGACGGCATGGTACTCCACCAACAACTTTATCTTATCATGAGCCTTATTATTGGTATATAAATTAAAACAATTTTGAGGTGATTGCTTCAAGGCTTTTATAATTATCTTTTCTTTTTTTTTTAAAAAAAAACATTTATATATTTCTTTTTTTTTAAATAAAAAAAATTAGCTTAGGCAGTTATAAATTTTGTTAAACTTGAAGCTAACATAGTATGAATATGATATTTTGTCAACTCATCATTATAGTGTATGTATATATGTTAACAAAATGTAAAATAAAGTTATCTATGTCTATATTTGTATGTGCGTTGGTAAAATGGTGTGGGTGTCGTTCTAGCTAAAACTTTAATGGTGTTAATTTTAATATAATTATAAATGTTGTCTTAGATTTTTTTTAAATAATTAGTTGCACGTTAATTAATAAATCTTTTATGTGAATCATTAATAAGATATTTTCTTGATCCTTTTATAAAATATGCTTATTTTTTGAAGAAAAAAAAACTACAAGGAATTATTTTGATGATTATTGATTGTATGGCAAAATCACACAAATTATTTTGGCTTGGAAAAAAAATCATTTTAATAACTACTTGAATACTTTCTAAACTTTTACCAAGACTTTGATATTGTTTTCTTTTTTTTTTAAAAAAAAATTCAAAATGACTTCTTGTAAGTGTTTGGATGCAAAACCCAGATTGTTCAACCAATTGGATTCGCCTGATCAAACTCAATTTGAATATGATAAATAAGTATTAAAGTTTTATGATACTTGGAAGAATCACATTTGTAGGATGATTGAGAAATGAGATGTGCTATTATGAAAGTGTTTTTAGTCTCCAAATTTATTTTTTGATCCTTTGAGGAGAGTTGATGGGACTTTTTGGTTGTAGTGGAATGATAATCAACCCTTCTCCTGTTGGCTATTTTATCCATTCAAGTAGTGGCTTGTAGTTGTAGTCTACACTGTTGGTGGGTGCATTTATTATTGATTTTCTTAAATGTGTTGCTATATAAATAAATTGTATTAGGGGTTAGCTTTGAGAGTAATTATGTATCCTTGTGATCAGTTAGGACTAAATCCATGATATTCCTAACTGATTTTGAGATAATTAGGCGCAATCAGGGTTCAATTTGAGCTTGTTAATTAGGTTGTTTGAGAAAGTGCCTTGCATGTAAATCAAATTGAGTTTCACTTGGGTTTGAATGTCACTTGAGGTAGATGAACTTTAATGATTTATGATTAAGCCAATGTTGAATTAATTTGATTTAATGTCTTTTCAATTCCTTCATTTAGAACCCAACATTAAGATCACACATGCCTCTCAACCTCCACATGTCATGAGCTGCTGACTCTGCTCCTTTGATACCAAGAGGCTCTTGCAGATACAAGGTAATACTTTCCCCTTTCCTTTGTAGTGCAATGTAACTACTAAGATAATCTTAGTTCCTCCAATGTGGTTAATTTGATCAAACTAGGTCAAAATTAGCTTTGGTTAGTCAACCAAACAATTTTGTTTGACAAACCAAAGATCTTGGCTAGCTAAACATTCATATTTAGTCAATAAAAGCTAGGTCAGTCAATAAAATCATGGAAATTTAATCAACTAATATGCTAGAATAATTCTATGCAAAGTTAGCATATATTGGATGACCTTGGTTAGTTGGCTAAAAGTTGTTTAGTCAACTTAGTGAAAAGTTTCAATCAATTTAACACTTTACCATTAAAATTCTAATCTTTGAAGTATGTACAATAAATCAATTAAAATTGTATTTCAATCGATTGAAGGTATTCATAATATGAATATAGGACCACAAGGTGGCTTGACTATTGGTGATTCTAGTTGAGGATTACACTAATTCATTGTTACGTTAAGTTCTAGTAATGTATGATTAATATTTCTAGAGACTTAGATCATTCTCATTTAAAAGGATTATTTAGTAAATTCATTTACACGCATCATGGTTCATGAATAGGGGTGAGTCTATCGAGATATGATGGCTTTTTTTTTTTGTTTTTGTTTTGGGAGGAGGAGAGAGAATGTTAAATACCTCACTAAATTTATTCTCAATAATCATTTAGCATGGTTAACAAAAATATGTTAAATATTATAATTAAATAATAATAAAATAATAAATGTTAATTAAGAAACTATCTTAGAAATTTTTTGGGACTTAAACTGAATTTGCATGGCAATTTAAGGGGATAAAATTATTAGGCTTTGATAAGATTTGTTTAGACTATCACTTTAGCTAAGAGTTAATTGACTTATAGTATATATAACAAAAACTTAGGTTTTATTACATTCCTCTCCCATTTCTCCTCAACCCTTCTCTTCTTCTTTGCCGTCGTTGTTCCTCCTGCTCCCATGTTGAGCCTCTTCTCTTGATCGTCAACCATCCGTCAACCACCACATTGTATGGTCATTGCCAAGGCCAAGAAGGAGCTCGGTCCTCACCGCCGTGCTTGATCCTCGCCGCCTACCTCTTGAGACATTTGTCGCCGCCAACCCTGTGGTCCTAGCGTCGCTGCCTCTCCGCATGACTAGCATCGTCGACTGCTTGCTTCAACAACTACTGCCCTCTCCTTCTCGCATCACAGCTTGCCTTATCGGTCGTGAGCGCAACCATTGGTCATCGGTGCCGCAGTGATAATTTTGTTATTTAAGCTTGATTAAAGTAATTAAGTTGATGTGGGTTAGTTTAATTAATTAAATGAATATGTTTAATTAATCTTGATTATTATTTAGTGGGTTAGATTAACTAATTGATTATTTTGGATTAATTATTGGGTAAGGATAAATTTACCTATTTGATTAATTATTTAAATAATTAATCAGGATTCAAAATCGATCTAGGATTTGATCCTATTTATGATAGAATTCCATATATTTCATATTCTATGTTGTAGGACTTTGATTGGAGGTTGACTTGCAGACATGAAGACAATCAACACAATCTACATATCATGTGGGTAATTCTTCCTTTGATATCTGTAGATCATTGATCTTAGTGCATGAACCTTGATATATTATTAGTATTACTATCTTGACTCTACTTTTTATCGTACTTGAGTTTGATACTTACATGCTTGATCTTAGAGATGATATACTTGATATCTATATAGCCTTTTTGCTATCCATTTGTTTAGTATCATTTATACCTATTATTTTCATATACATTGTTTATAGCTTATATGTCTAGTTTTGATCATATTACTGTAGTATAGAGATGACTATACCTGTGTGGATGACTATTTACTTTCTGTTCATTATCGCATTACATGCATGCTGTCGACCATGTCTTCCTTGCAGTTGAGAGAGTCATCAGTCATATCTACCCACTCGGCCACTCAGGATAGTGGTAACTGGAGGTGCATACAGCTTGTCATGTCGTGCCCACTGAGCCACTTAGAGTAGTGGT
>JBAMHZ010334466.1:0-12728 GCA_037177395.1 Alpinia galanga
CCATCGTGCGGAGAAGAAATACTGTGCAATCGCAGCGGATGGATGGCTGTGATCAGTCGCGCACTACATATGTATATAAAGAATATCCGGAAAAAAAATCACATCTTTGTAACTATTACTAATAATTTATTCTCAATGCAAAATTTATTAATTTTTAAAATTTCCCTCCCTAATTTGCATCAACTTTTTGATGTTTCTTTCCCCAAATATTCCACGGGGATAAATAAATGGGTAGGTAATTAACGAAATTACGGGAATTTTGAAATTCGGGGAAATTAATTTTGAAAAGGATTCTGGAAAACAGATAAATTTTGAAGGGCAAAGTGAAAATTTCCCTTTCTTTATGACCAATGGCGGCGGTAGGACACTGGATCACCGGCACCGCTTTTCTCTCCACTCCAGCGCTCGTCGCCGGCGAGCAGTGCGGTCTCTGTCTACCGCGTTATTCGATCTCCTCTCCCATCTCTGTAGCCGTGGGCCTCTCCGATTCCTGTGCGGGCCTCCGAGACTGAGGGATCTCGCGCCATTTGGACTCCAAGAACCGATCCTTCCGCCCTCCACTTGTCCCCTCTGCGACGCCCTCTTCCTCCTTAAAAGGACTTGCCTAGGGAAAGGGAGAAGACCAATGGCCGGATTCGCCAGGAGTTCTCGCGCGGGTAAGCGCCATGCCTCCTCCACATCCATGTCCTCCTCCTCCTACTATGTTACCATTGTCGTTTTCGTCGCCTTTTGCATCGTCGGCGTGTGGATGGTCTCGTCATCCAACGTCTCCTCGCCTCGAACCACAGCTCGTGTCTCTTCTTCTTCCTCCTCCAAATCTGGTGCTTCTCGCATTGTCGCCTTCAGAGATCCTCCTCTCGACACGGAGGAGGATTCGCAGAGCAGCCTACCTGAAATCTCCACAAAGGGAATTGATGAGAACGTTGACGAGGACGAGAAATTGGGTTATAAGATCTCTTCTTTGAGAGAATGGAATAGATCCGATCGAGAAAACGAGGGTGAAGAGGATGGGAGCAAGTCCAATGTGGAAGATGAATCTAAAGGCAAGCAGGAGGCTGAGGAGGTGGATGAGTCGAAAAGGGGCGGAATGGAAGAGAAAAAGGAAGACGAATATGGTAAAAAGAGCGGCGACTTAGACGGAGGAACCGAGGAGGAGGGCAAGCGGTTGAGCGAGGAGGCGACCCATGAACTCGAGCAGAGAGAGCACGATGATCAGCTGCCCTCCAGTGGCGATGGCGAAGGCGACGGCGACGGCGACGGGAACAATCTGCACCAACCGCAGCAGAATGGCGGCGAAAGCCAAGAGGAGCAGACTCACGAGGAGCATCAGCGGCAACACGACGAGCAGCTCCCGCGCGATAGTCAGGAGGAGCAAATACAGGAAGAAAACCAGAGGCAACGAGACGAACAGCTTCCAGGTGATAGCCAGGAGGTGGAAAACCAAGAGGAACAGCAGAAGCAACAAGACGAACAGCTTCCGGGTGACAGAGAAGAGGGCAACCAACAAGAACCGCTGCAGACGGCACTTGACAACATAGCTGAGGAGAACCATGAGCAAGTCGAGGAGAAGATACAACAGCTTACCGGTGAGAATGGGCAACAAACAAATGCAGCAGAGGTGGAGAAACAGGAGAAAATAGAGGAAGAATCACTAAATGATGGCCAGCAGCAGCAACAAGTAGAGACAGGAGGAAATTCAGAAGACCAGCAACAGCCATCAGAACGACAGATGGAAGAGGAAAGTTCAACTGAGCCAAGAGAAGTAACCAATGAGACACAGAATGAGGAGAATCCCATTGAGTACTCTGATAACAAGAAGGAAAGGAAAAAAGAGGATTTGCGATCGATTAAAGAAGGTGGTGGCGGTGATAACTTGGAGGGAAGCGTTGGGAATTCACTTGGGATGGAGTGGAAGCTGTGTAATGTTACTGCTGGTGCCGATTACATTCCTTGTCTTGACAATGAGAAGGCCATCAGGAAGCTGCACAGCCTCAAACATTTCCAGCACCGCGAGCGGCACTGCCCAGAGGAAAGTCCGACATGCCTGGTTCCCCTTCCGGTTGGGTACAGACGATCTATTGAGTGGCCAATGAGTAGAGATAGGGTAATTCTACCACTTCAATATTCGTTGCACATATATATATCTTTGATACATTAAGGTTTTGCTACTCATGTTTCAGATATGGTACAACAATGTACCTCGCACAAAGCTTGCAGAAGTGAAGGGACATCAAAATTGGGTCAAAGTTACAGGAGATTACCTAACGTTCCCTGGAGGTGGAACGCAATTTATACATGGGGCACTTCACTATATAGACTTCATTCAGCAGGTACGATAGTTATTTAGCAAGTCTAGGATTGAATTTGCTATAAATCATGATTTGGTCCATTGACATGATGGGTTTCAGTCTTTAGCCTAAGTTAGTGATAGTATACTTATTTAGCTCTTATAGACAACCCCAAGTAGCCTGCACGGCACAACATCTAGTATGGAATGTAATTGGGTGTATCATGAGGCACTAAATTGGGCAATGACACAGTATTGAAGCTCTATGCTGGAGAGAGATATAGTTGCCTATTTCATGTTTTTCTGAGATACTAAAGAATCTCCCAAAAGGGTATTTAAACCATTTTTCTGAGATATTGAAGATTGGTTAACGGCGAGATTGCTATGTGAACTTGAATCATTTTTGTATTAATAAGATTGTGGGATTAACTCAGTCATGTAAACATGGGTTTTCTTGGTTTGCATGTGCTTATGTTATCTCTTACCTCGATCGCAGTCTGTACGTGGTATTACATGGGGCAAATATACCCGTGTGATACTGGATGTTGGCTGTGGTGTTGCAAGCTTCGGAGGCTATCTCTTTGACAGAGATGTTCTTGCAATGTCTTTTGCTCCAAAAGATGAGCATGAAGCTCAAGTTCAATTTGCACTCGAGCGAGGAATTCCCGCAATATCTGCTGTCATGGGCTCTCAGCGTCTACCTTTTCCCAGCAATGTCTTCGATGTTGTTCACTGTGCACGCTGTCGTGTCCCATGGCATGCAGAAGGTACTTGTCTCTGAACTTTCAGCTCTTCCTCTGGTTTCATTTTTTTTTTTTTTTTACTTTGATTCTTGTCATTAATCGATAATGCTGGATCGCTGATATTAATTGTATAGGCGGTACTCTTCTCTTAGAACTAAACCGTGTCTTACGACCCGGGGGATATTTTGTCTGGTCAGCAACGCCTGTCTATCAGAAGCTCCAAGAAGATGTGGAGATCTGGAAAGGTTTGTTTCTTAGACTTTGCCATGCTTTGTCCCATCAAACAGAACTTTGTAAACAAAATTATAACATTTCTGTTTCAGCAATGCAATCTCTCACTGCATCCATGTGCTGGGAACTTGTTGCGATCAGAAAGGATAAATTGAACTCTGTGGGAGCTGCCTTCTTTCGGAAACCAGTTTCAAATGAGTGCTATGACAAGAGAAAAAATAACAATCCGCCCATGTGCAAAGAGACTGGCCACCCCAATGCAGCTTGGTAAGATTCACTACGACAGTATCTTCTTCATCCTACTAAAATCTTATATTTACTGATTGCAACCGAAACCACTTTATGTTCTTGGGGTGTACAACTTTGTTTTAAAATTTTAATCAAATTGACTGTTCTTCAATTGTTTCGTGATTTTCGGAGGTTTAAAGATCTGATCGGTTCTAAGCTCCATTACAAGTGATGTCGAATTTAAAAGTGAGTAGACACCTGTGAGGATAAATGCATCACTAGTTTTATCAAACAATCTTGTGTATGCAATTTGGGCTCTTCTAGCTTCTCTTAGCCTCTCAAGTATCAGTATTCGTTCTAGTAATATATTCTGATTGTATTTTATATAGTGTAAGTGTTTCATACAAATATTTAGAACAAGGAACAGAAGAAGAATAAAAGATGTATGAGTTTGACTTTCTTTGGACTGACGAGCCTTTTTTTCTCATCGTTCATGTTAATTACAGTTGCTACGATATTATTCCAGGTACATTCCCTTGGAAACCTGCATGCATAGAATTCCAGTCGAACGGTCAGAACGAGGATCGCAGTGGCCAAAGAACTGGCCTCTCAGATTGCAGTTTCCCCCTTACTGGTTAAATAGCTCACAGACAGGAGTCTACGGGAAGCCAGCTCCTGTCGACTTCAAGGTCGACTACGAACACTGGAAGCGAATCGTGGAAAAATCTTATCTATCTGGTTTGGGCATCAACTGGTCCAAAGTCAGGAACGTTATGGACATGAAAGCAATCTATGGAGGGTAAACTTACTCGAACAATTACTAAAGAACCTAGTATTGCTAAAAAAAACCTCCCTTTCTTATTTCTCTCAGGTTCGCAGCTGCACTTAAAGATCTAAAGGTCTGGGTGATGAATGTCGTGAACGTCGATGGCCCGGACACGCTACCGATAATCTATGAGCGTGGGCTTTTCGGGATATACCATGACTGGTGTGAATCCTTCAGCACCTACCCCAGAACCTACGACATGTTGCACGCCGATCACTTGTTTTCCAGCATAAAGAAGAGGTTTGTGTTCACTGCCTCAATCTCTTTTTGTTCCAGAGACGAGCAGGGGAAGAAAAAAAGCATTCTGACAGAACTCAAATCTGTGTTTCAGATGCGACATCGTGCCTCTGATAGCTGAGGTCGATAGGATAGTGAGGCCCGGTGGAAAAATTATCGTTCGCGACGATTCTGCCACTGCAACTGAAGTAGAGAGTCTGTTGAAATCACTCCGCTGGAACGTACGCCTGACCTTTTCCAAGAACCAAGAGGGAATGGTTTTGGCGGAGAAGTCAGATTGGCGGCCCGATAAAGTAGCTGCTGCTGCTGCCTGAACGGATATATCGATCGGCAAGAACATCTCCTGTCTCATCGTTACCTGCCATTTCTTTGGTTCGGTTTCAGATTTTCTGATTTACTCAAGTAAATCATAGTTTTTTTAAAAAAATTTACTCTTCGTGCTGTCAGATAGTGTAAGTTTCAGTGTTTCAGCGCGTGCAATTAGAATTTAACGTATGATCGTCGCGACGTATTTATGGCAAATGTTCCGTCGGGGAACCGTTTCACCGGGGCTGACGTGGTTGAGAGGCTGGTAGTGTCGAACATCCCGGGGGCTGGGAGGCAGGATTTCGGGCCGGCGTTGATGGCGAGGATGGCGGTGCTGAGGGAGGCGGGGATGGCAAAGCTGGAGGTGTTCGATGTGTCGGACAACAGGTTCAGCGGCCGGATTCCCCTCCATCGAGCTTCGGTGGCGGGGGAAGGGTCTAGGAGAAGCTGTGCGATGAAAATATTTGTGACCGCGTGCGCCGTCTTGATGGTCGAATTCGTCCAATTTCTTGCCATCGAGCAGCCGCCGTTCACACTGTAGCCTAGTCTTTTAACTCTAAGGTGACCGATGCTGTGTGATTGAATTTTGATCAAATCACACGATTGAATCTGGTCGTAATTTAGCTAAGTCGGAATTTGATCGGATTATGGTTTATTTCAATTGGATTAGATTTAAATTTTGGCAGGATTGTAGTTGAAATTTGACCGTTGTATTATGACTGTGATGCATCTCGGCATAGCAATCATTATTTGGTTGGATTCTAGCTGCAATCTGATTAGACTTTGACTCAAATTAGATCACGGTCGGATTCCGATCAAATTGTAATCGGAATTCGAGCGATCGATAGTGATCGAGCAATGGTGGGCATTGAATGACAACTGTGTATTCCTCATTATTGTACATTTTTCGTTATCGCATATAGACGCCCACGAAAGCGTTGCCTAGCATAACAATGCTTTATATATAGGAATTTGATATCATGCGTGACACTCCTGTGCACTATTGTACGCGATAACAAGAAATGCACAGTAACTTCGCTTGATTGTCATCGGTTTTGCCCCTTTGTGCTATTGGATTTCGACTGTGATTTGATCAGAATTCGACTGTTATCAGATAGCATATATATATATATGTGTGTGTGTGTGTGAGTATTTCCGTTATCCACCGTTCGATCACTTGAACACTATAGTTCAATCCTTGAATATAACATGATCAAACCGTGGATAATGGAGGTACTCACGAATGAATTGTGTATGATAATATATTTTTTTTCTCTTTATATATATAGTAATGTTATCCTACACAACTCATCCATGAGCACATTCATTATCCATCGTCCGATCACTTGAGCACTATAGCCCTATCTTTGAATTCATATGGATCGAATATATATATATATCTTGCATAACTCATCCCAATCTCTATAAAAATTGTGTGTGTGTGTATGTGTTTGTGTGTGTGTAGAAGTTAATTTGCAGGGCTATAAAAATTTTAGTGTGTGTGTGTGTGTCACGGAATCATTTTGAAGAGAAGTTAATTTGCAGGGCTATAAAAAATTTAGTGTGTGTACGTGTGTCACGGAATCTTTTTGAAGAGAAGTTAATTTGTAGGGCTATAAAAATTTTAGACGTAGATAGTTTTTTAAATTTATCTAGCTAATATCTAAAATATTCTTTTCGTTTAAAATTTTAATTTTCTTGTCAATATTTTACCATTGGATTACACACGAACTAGGTCCCAATCTCTATTAATTCGGACTATACTCTGTCACTCTTCTATTAAAGTCTCGAAATCTAATTTATAAAACCATAAAACCTCAATAACTCTTCTTTGCTGTCGCCTGACGATTTCCTCAGCTCCTAATTAACCCTCCACCTGTCACATACTCACCGGACAATTGATCGAATTCAATCATTTTTCTTGTCTCCCTTGTTCGTTAGCAGCAAAGTGATCGCTGGGTAATTAATAAACAAAAAACAAACAAACTATAATTCCCATATTATTGTTTGTCGAATTGGGACTCATGAACTAGTCAGAACGCTAATAAACAATCCATTAAACACCACATGGAATGGTCGTTCGGTGCCCTCGAGAACAGGGGAGGAATTAAAATGAAAGCGATCGATGAGCAAATTGCTGCTAGTTTTTTGAACAATTTAAGCGCAATAACTTTTTTCTCAAAAAAAAAAAAAACTTGACTGTGCACGAAATGATCAAATTTGTTATTCTCCTTCGATTGCCTACCATTTCCATCCTCGATTGAAACGCTCGTCTCCATCATCCGCTGAGTAGTGTCGTAGTGGGAGAGAACATATTTCGTAACAAGGACAGCTCGGCTCTGTACTTGCTCTGCCTTCCCTCCACAATATTTTAACTTTTCTTTTCTCCTTCGAATGCCATCAAGCTTCCCATGTGAAACCTGTAATTGAAAAAGCCGGTAAAGGGAAAGCTGGGAGCTGAAGGCACGATTGAAGCCCATGGCGGGGACCATCCCATCCACGGAGAAAAGCCGAAGCTTCAGCTACCACCCACATCGTCGCGAGAAGCAGTTGAATTCAATTAATGACGACGGCCGCTTCCCGATCCCCCCATCCTCGAAAGATCAGGTTTTGAGGCTAAATTTTTTTTTTCACGGTGAGATAGAGACAAAACTTTTAATAAAATGTATTTATTTTTCAAATAAATTAACCAACATGACAGTACAAATCGCTTTCATGAATCTTACTCATTGTCTTTTTTTTTTCTTCTTTCTCTTCATCTAATTTTTAATTTAAAAGCTTAATTAACCCCACAAAATCACTTATAATTCCTTTTAGTCAAACGAGAAATGGAAGACAACGTCATGGTATTTTAATTTTTTTTATATAAAAAAATATTTTTAATAACAAAATAAAAAAATTAGAAGCATTTTCAATTAAAAGCTATTAATAAAAAAAATATTTTTGATAATTTTAATGTTATATTATCCTATTTGTCAATTTAACAAACTCCGAAGTAGTACATATAATATAATTAAATTGCATGTCTATAAATGAAGAATTACATCGTCGCCTCCCTCCTCCCATAATAATAAATTACATTTCATCTCACGCTTCCCTCGTTGTGCAAGAAGAAGGCGACAGCGAGCTGCTGCCCACCACCACGAGTCCACCACCTCCTCATCCTCCTCCGCCACTCCTCCGTCTCACCTCCACTATTTTATACTTCCTCCTCCTTAATTCCTCTTAATTCGTAGCCATTGTCGATTTCTCCGTTGAATCCCACCAATTGGCATCTCCTGAAGCATGGCGTGAGGAAGCGACGAGAAAGGGGTTTGAAGCGAGGAGAGTGTCAATGGACACCAGGATGAGGAGGTACGCGCCGCAGGTCAGCCCGGACCGGACCAGAGTGTGGGCGGAGCCGCCGCCGAAGTACCACCTCCACGCGCAGGAGCGCCAGCAAGGGGGGAAGATTCCGGTTGTCTATTACCTCTGCCGGAATCGACACCTCGAGCACCCTCACTTCATTGAAGTCCCCCTCTGCTCCCCCGAGGGACTCTACCTAAAAGGTGAAAATTGGAACTTTCTTTTCTGTTGAAAAAAAGAGAGGCTATTTTCATTCGATTTCGTGTTTGATTTTGCAGATGTTATCGAGAGGCTTAATGTGCTGAGGGGGAAGGGGATGGCCGCCATGTATTCGTGGTCTTGCAAGAGGTAAGCTATCGAAATTTGAGATTGCGAGAACCCTAGTCTGGTCGAATTTAGTTGGATGATTGGGTTTTGGTGCAGGAGCTACAAGAATGGCTTCGTGTGGCATGATCTCTCCGAGGACGATCTGATTCTTCCGGCGCAGGGAAATGAATATGTGCTCAAGGGTTCCGAGCTCATGGATCAAACCCCACCAGGTACATTGCAGACTTGTATCCCTCTCTAAATTTTACAGTTCTATGGTCGGTTATAATAATGCGTTTGTTTGATTCAGATCGGAACAATCACGGAATGAACAATGCTAAAATTCAGAATCTGAAGCAACATCCTCAGGATCCATCACCAAGCAGTTATAACGTCCAAGAAGGTTCTTGTTCTCCATCTTCGGTTGGGTTCGTAACTAAGGACACAAAGTTTCCCCCACCATCACCTAAACATCCATCATCTCCCCCTGCTATGCAAGAAGCTGAGCTATTCCCCTCAACTCATCGATCGGCTTCCTTGGGGAACTTTTTGCCAGAGGCTGGTGGTCGAAGTGCCCCATATTCGTCTATGGGCTCCCCGAACCTGGATGAGTACAAAATCTGCAAGCCCGTGGTGGTTGCATCTCAGGATGCATCAACCCAAACTGAGGATGGAGATGTACAAAAAACCAAACATAAACTGCAAAATGTTAGTGTCTCTATCAGTGATGGTTCTCCACATAATGGCTACATTGAGAGCCAAAATGAGCAGACTCTACGTTTTAAGTTGGAACCTGAGATTGCTATAGTTGGGAGATCACCAGCGACAACAATCTCAAGTGATATTTCTTCTGGGAGGATGAATACTTTAGAATCCTTGATACGAGATGAAGTGAACAGGAGGAATAATCTTAATGTTCTGGGAGGCGAGGAAGATTTCCACCTGAGTGGACCGAAATTTAAAGCCACAAGTATGCTTATGCATATAATCACTTGTGGGTCAACCACTGTTAAAAATCACTATGGCTTTGGATTTGTGCCAACTTATGGACCAAGGATCACCAATATGAACTTCACCTCGCCGTTGTCTACCAATTCACTGGTTATGGGTGAGATAAACCGCCTTGTAGAGAGCCAAAGAGAAATAGGCAAGGGGCTAAAGGCGAATGAAAGTTTTGGAAGGAGAATGATTGAAACAAAGTACAACGCAGAAATTAGTGAACTTCCTAGTATAAAACAATCCTCATCAATCGATGAGGACAGGTAGTGCAGAGTTAAAATCAAGATTGTTTTTTTTAGTGAGATATTTCTGTTGTTGATTTTTTTTTCCCATTTTGATTAAGAAAGCCACTAAGTTTGTTTACTTTGGAGTTTACGTGAGTTTGAAGCTCACATGGAAATGTTGTTGCTTGTTCCTTTTTGCTTAGGCTAGGATTAGTTACTTGTTGCATAGCAATACCTTCGTAGCTTAGGAGTTCAACTGGTTGCCAACTACTCGAAAGAGGCATTTTTAGCTGAGAAGATGGTAATCAAATTTTTTTCTTCTTTCTTGCTATACCAGGAAGAGCAACGTCGCCTGATTTTGCAGAATGAGACTAGGACTCTTTTCAACTTGTAGCCCTTATCCTGTTAATTGAGCTCTTTGTTATTGTAGCAATTGGGAACCCCAAATTCTAATCTGTTGATTAGATACCCATTTCACAATCATTTGTTCATCAACTGTGCAGATTTAGTACATTTAGATCATAATTTTTGTTATATTTTGTATTGCATTCATCTCTTATCTCTTTTAGCATCTACATTGTCGAAGCTAATTTTGTATGACATTCACAGAATCACAATCTCATATGTATCATTCTGTGTGGTAGCTAAGAAATGGCGGCACAAATGCTCAACATTTAATGCTAACCCTTTTTTCTAGTTTAGCATGTCATTCTTGTACCATCCTTCATTAATGGCGTATAAGACCCTTGTTATCTAATTTGAGATGTATATAAAAGAATTAAACAAACTTTCAATGCAGAATTCTTGACATGCCTTATAATTCCAGAAGAGATGGCAAAAAGGCTGTCGATATATCTCACTCTAAGTATCTCCTTAGGACTATCAAACTTGCAACCTCCAAGCATTCAAGGAACAATCAGAATGAATCAACGGCAAGCCCAGTTTTAGATACAAAGACATCTCCTGCCACACCAGATATTTGCAAATCCTCACCACTCAGTTCATCAAACGGGGGAAGCAAACAGATTATAGATAGTTCCTCAATAAATGGAACACCTGCTAGGTTAGAGTCATTTAGAAAAAGGACTCCTTGTCAAGAGACGGTGATTCAAATTGAAGAAAGGTTGAATTATATTGCCCTCATTCCCTGCCACTTGACATTTATGATTATCATGCACTCATTCTTCTTGTTTTGTCCCTTCAGGCTAACTTCAGGAGCTCGTGTTATCATCCAATCTGGATCTCGGAGCGACGATAGTGATGGTAGTTCTGACTGACAACAGCATGCACTAATGTCTCTCTCATTTCGCGATGAATTGTGTTCTTACCAGCTGTAGTTGGAGGGAAGACAGTCTGTGGCATTTAAAGCTAATTCTTTTTACATTTAATTCTAGTTGTTTTGAGTTGCCTTCACTCGAACAACACTTGAAAGGAACTTTGTAGTTCCCTACCTGAAAAGGAACATTCTTTTTTCCATCAATGCCTTCTGACTTCTAAGCCTTCTTGAAACGATCAGCGGGGAGAATAGTGTGCATTCATTGCACATCAGCAAACTGAGTTTTCCACTCAGTTATGGTGCTTCGAGAATGAAGAACAAGCTGCAAGACTGTTTTGAGATTTTGTACAGATGTAAAACACTACAAAGATTGTTGCAATCTTTGAGAATTTGTATCCAAGAGTAATTCTGGAGCCTATTTGTGATAGTTTGTAGTTTCTATAGGATGTATGATACCTTTGAAGCAATTTTTTCAGTAAATGATATCAAGGTGATTGATCTAAATCCCTATTTTTCTCATTCCTTTTGCGAAATTTAGAAGCTTGTATTACTATCGCTTTGATAGGTCATGAATCAAGTGCGATCTTATTCTGCAGGTCGTTCACCTGAAACAAGCTGTGAATTTTTTAACTTATACTTCAGATTGTTGGGAAAATATTGAAAAAGTTTTAAATTATCACATTTAATATGAGGAAGTCCAAAGCATGGCCCTGGCCATGTGGATAATTTGTCAAAATAGACAATGTTAGAGCGTCATTAACATTTTTTTAGTTTTTTTCAAGACCTATAAAGACATTGATATCGCTATATTTTTATTATCCAGTTAAAAGTCAAGACATAGTAGGAAAAGTCATTAAGTAAGACAATTCGGTCAAAAAGGAGGGATGTCAAGCTGATTTAAAATAGTTTGGCTAAGAAAATAATCACCAAACTAATATTTGTCGACTCGGCCTAAGGAGGTAAATCGAGCTAAATGGAAATAACTCAATAATAAGAGGAATTACTGAGCTGATGTGGACTGACTCAGTCCAAAAGAAGGAGACGCCAAGCTCGTTATAAACAACTCCTTGAAAGAATAAATTGTCAAACTTATATAAAATGGTTCGGATGGAAGGAGTGACCGCCGAGCTGATAAGAAACAGCTCGGCGGAACATCGAATTATCGAGTCAGTATTAAACGACTCGGTTGAGAAGGGAAAGTACGCCTTATTCAAAGAAAGTAACTTAGAAAATATAGGGTCCATATGAAACAGCTTGGTAAAGAAAGAAAATCCTTATTCTTCACATAGAGGACCACATTAAAGATTTCCTACTACAAGTTGTTAGAATTTGTGCCTCTAAAACTATTAGAAGGTCAAGAGGACCACCACTCATATGCTATTATAACTGAACAAATATGCTCCATGTCATAATAATAATATATCTTTCAAGAATTATTTCTCTAATGGCTTAATAAGATAACTTCACTCTCTGCCACATAATATTCCCACGATGGATCTCAGTATAAGAAATGTTTTCTGTCAGTTACAGAAGGGACGTCGTGGGTAAGAAAGGGATGTTTCATCACTTCTATAAAAAGGGAAGAGAAGGAAGGAGAAATGGGCTGGTAATTGAATCATTCATCATTACTGCTATTATTACTATATTTTTATTTTTTGCTTCTCCTTAGATCATTATTTTTCTTTTACAAACAAGTTTTAACTTAAGCATCAGAGAGCTA
>JBAMHZ010334683.1:0-12725 GCA_037177395.1 Alpinia galanga
GTCATGCCGGCATGCACTTTCCTTATTACATTGCTGTGGTTGTTATGTCGATTATTTTGCACTACATCTTTGGATTGATGAGCGGCCGTGTGAGCCTTATATACCTGTACCACGCATTGTCACTAGGGGAGATGTTGTCCGACTGTATCGGACCAGCATGTTCTCGGGGCGTGACACTAAGGCAGTTCGTAAGCCCTCAGTCTGGTCAAAGTGTTCTTGCAGCGTATCATCTCGAGAGATCGAGATAGTCCATAAGCCCTTGAGTCAGTCGCAACAATTTATCATTCCCTCGAGCGGAGGCGATACAGGGAGGAGAGAAGTTTGGTAGGGCCCACCGAAACAATTCGTAAGCCCTCAAACTGTTTTTCTTCTTATTCAGTCGAGACAATTCGTAAGCTCTTGAGCCAACTATCTTCTTATTCGGCTGAGGTAGTTTATAAATCCGCAAGTTGACGTCCTCCTTATTATTCAGTTGAGACAGTTCGTAAGCCCTTGAGTCAGCCTTTTTCTCATCCGACCGAGGTAGTTCGTAAGCCCTCAAGTTAATCATTATTATTTTTAACCAAGGCAATTCATAAGCCCTTGGCTCGGTCAAAGTGTTCCGACAGCGTGTCAGCTCGGCAGGCTGAGACAATTGTAAGCCCTCGAGCTAGTTGAAGTAATTTACTATTCCCTTGAGTGGAGACGACGCAGAGAATTGAGAAGTTTAGTAGGGCCCATTAAGGCAATTCGTAAGTCTTCGGCTCAATCGAAGTGTTCTGACGATGTGTCAACTCGGCTGGCTAAGACAATTTGTAAGACCTCGAGTCGGTCATAGTGATTTATTATTCCCCTGAGCGGAGGCAATCCGGGGAGGAGAGAAGTTTGGCAAGGCCCGTTAAGGTAATTCGTAAGCCCTCAACTCGGTCAAAATGCTCCGGTGGCATGTTTGCTCGGTGTACCGAGGCTATTCGTAAGCCCTCGAGTCAGTCGCAGTGATTTATTATTACCTCGAGCGGAGGCGACGCGGAGAGGAGAGAAATTTGGCATGGCCCATTAAGGTAATTCGTAAGTCCTCAACTCGGTCAAAGTGCTCCGGCGGCATGTCAACTCGGCGGGCCAAGGTAATTTGTAAGACCTCGAGTCGATTACAGCAATTTATTATTCCCCTGAGCGGAGGCAACGCGGGGAGGAGAGAAGTTTACAGGGCCCGTCAAAGTAATTCGTAAGCCCTCAACTCAGTCGAAGTATTCCGGCGGCATGTCAGCTTGGCGGGTCGAGACAATTCATAAACCCTCAAGTCAATTGCAACAATTTATTATTCCCCAAGCGAAGGCGATGCGGGGAGGAGAGAAGTTTGGCAGGGCCCATTGAGGCAATTTGTAAGCCCTCAACTCGATCAAAGTGTTCTGATGGCGTGTCAGCTCGACAGACAGACTGAGACAATTTGTAAGTCCTCGAGTCGGTCGCAGCAATTTACTTTTCCCCTGAGCGAAGGTGACGCAGGGAGGAGAGAAGTTTGACATGGCCCGTTGAGGCAATTCGTAAATTCTCAACTCGATCGAAGTGTTCTGGTGGCATATCAACTTGGTGGGCTGAGACAATTCGTAAGCTCTCGAGTCGGTCACATCGATTTACTATTCTCCTGAGTGGAGGCAGCACAGGGAGAAGAGAAGTTTGACAGGGCCCGTCAAGGCAATTCATAAGCCCTTGACTCAGTCGAAGTATTCTGGCGTGTGTCAGCTCAGTGGGCTAAGGCAATTCGTACGCCCTCGAGTTGATCGCAGTGATTTATTATTCCCTCGAGCAAAGGCGATGCAGGGAGGAGAGAAGTTTGATAGGACCCGTTGAGGCAATTCGTAAGCTCTTGACTCAATCGAAGTGTTCTGGCTACATGTCAGCTCAGTGGGCCGAGGCAATTCGTAAGCCCTCGAGACAGTCGTAGTGATTTACTATTCGCTCGAGAGGAGGCAACGCGGGGAGGAGAGAAGTTTGGAAGTGCCATCTAGGCAATTTGTAAGCCCTAGACTCGGTTAAAGTGTTTTAGCGGCATGTCAACTTGGCGGATGGAGGCAATTCATAAGCCCTCAAGTCAGTCACAGTGATTTACTATTCCCTCGAGAGGAGGCAACGCATGGAAGAGAGAAGTTTGACATGGCCCATCGAGGCAATTTGTAAGCCCTAGACTTGGTCGAAGTATTCCGACAGCGTGTTAGCTCGACGGGCTAAAGCAATTCATAAGCCCTCGAGTCGGTCATAATGATTTATTATTCCCCGAGCAGAGGCGATGCGAGGAAGACAAAAGTTTGGCAAGGCTTGTCGAGGCAATTCATAAACTCTCGACTCGGTCAAAGTGTTTCGGCGATGTGTCAGCTTGGCAGGACGAGGCAATTTGTAAGCTCTCGAGTCGGTCATAGTAATTTACTATTTTCTCGAGCGGAGGCGACACGAGGGGTGAGAGAAGTTTGACAAGGCCGTTGAGGCAATTCGTAAGCCCTCGACTCAGTCGAAGTATTCTGGCGGCGTGTCACCTCGATAGGCCAAGACAATTTGTAAGCCCTCAAGTCGGTTGCAGTGATTTATTATTCCCCTGAGTGGAGGCGATACGGGGAGGAGAGAAGTTGGGTAGGGCCCATCAAGTCAATTTGTAAGCCCTCAAATTGACATTCTTCTTATTATTCAGCTGACGCCGTTCGTAAGCTCTCGATCTGACATTCTTCTTATTATTTCGTTGAGGTAATTCATAAGTCCTCGAGCCGATTTTCTTATTATTCAACTAAGATAGTTCGTAAGCCCTTGAACCGACATTCCTCTTTTCATTCGACTGAGGTAGTTCGTAAGTCATTGAGTTGGCCTTTTTTTCATCGAACTGAGGCAGTTCGTAAGCCCTTGAGTCCATCATTATTATTTTTGATTGATGTCATTTGTAAGTTCTCGCATCCTATTCGGTCGAGACCGTTCGTAAGCCCTCGAGCTAGTCATTTTCTTCTCCGAGACAATTTATAAACCCTCATTCTGGCTGATAGGATATTATTGATGATTGTGATTTTCCCAATTGAAGGAGTAGAGATATGGTCCGACTCAAGGTGACCAAGTAGTAAAACTAAAGTCAAATTTATTAGAATCGTCTGACTATTTCATGAGTTACTAATGATACTGCTAGAATTGACCCAAGATAAATAATGACATTTGAAATTTCTGGGTAAAGATTTTTGGCTCTCCTGAGTGCTATAGCCTAGTTCTACTGAGTGATAAGATCTTTCCAAGTGCATGCATGCGACTCTTCTCGAGTCTTGCATGCGATTCTTTCTAGTGTATCATGTAGGTGACTCCTTCTGAGTGTATGCATGCATGTAACTCTTTCTGATACATGCATGTAACTCCTCCCAAGTGCATGCATGCAGGTGACTCTTCGGAATCCTGCATGTGACTCCTCCCGACTGCATGCATACAGATGGTTCTTCTCGAGGCATGCATATGACTCCTCCTGAGTGCATGCATACAAATGGTTCTTCCTAAGGCATGCATGCGACTCCTCCTGAGTGCGACTCCTCCCGAGTGTATGCATGCAGGTGGCTCCTCCCGAATGCATGCATACAGGTGACTCTTCCCGAGGCATGCATGTGACTCCTCCGAGTACATGCATGTAGCTCTTCTCGAGATATACATGTGACTCTTTCCGAAGCATGTGACTCTTCCTGAGGCATACATGTGGCTCTTCTTGAGGCATGCATGCGACTCTTCTCAAGTCATGTAAGCGGCTCTTCCCAAGGCATGCATGTGATTTTTTCCGAAGCATGCATGCGACTCTTCTTGAGTACCTGCTTCTCCCAAGCACCCTTAGGCTTCTCTCGAGTGTGTCAGAGCATATAAGGCCTTGTACAGTGTTTGTCCCCTAACCGTTTGGTAAGGAATATAATAGATGAATAGACTTGTTAGTGAGGGGAGTCATAGCTCCTATATAAAAGCTGGTGGAGGTAAAGAAAGGGAGCTTCTTCTTCCTTCTCTAAGTACTCTTTCATTTAGTGGAGAATGACACTTTCTCTTTCTCTTGCATGTGTTTAGCTATACAGGAAAATAACTCTTCTTCTTTTTCTTCTTAAATTTTTACTACAATGAGTACATTTTCTTTCTTTTATGTCATGTCTGACTTAAGTATTAAAGGGTCATTGCCGGAATACCAATAGCGTACTTTGACACGTGTTAACTTTAACGAGATAATTGTTGCGATGGTGAAAACCTGTCCTCTTCCGTAAACTCGGCGAAAGGGATCAAAAGTGACCGCATCAATGTTATATATTTATATCAAACTCAAACAAAAGGGTTAAATTTTTATCATAGAATTATGGGCTTCATCTCATGTTTGAAATTTTTTTCCCCTCTAATATTTCTTGATTGACTTATATTTATTAATTGGAATTGTCATAATGCAAATTTATCTAGATGTTCAAGACAGTTGATATTTCCCATCCTTTTCCAACACTTTGAATCTGTGCAATTCGAGCATTGCGCTTGTAGTTATTTAACTAAATGAGTTCGAATGCTAATGCTAGTAAGATCATCGCATATGATTGTGATCTTTTTCTTATTTAATTAAAGAGTAACATCAATAGATGTGTGAACTATCCAAAGAGGCACTTCTTCAAAGCGTACTTGCTACGACATTGATCTATCCAAATGTATGAACTTTGATTCAGGGAGAGAAAAAAGTCATGAAAATTGTAGTTAAAGTTCAATATAAAAAGGTTGTGAGAGTCGACACGGCTAAACAAGTTTGGAACTCTAAGTGATTGTATCAACATACATTAGAAAAAAAAAACTCTTACTCCATGAGTAAGAGATGAATGAATGAACATCATTGTTAAACTACATCATAGTAAGCCAATCAGTTGGAGATTCTCATTCCTTGGGCACAGAACCACTCATGGTGTCTCAGAGTGATTCTCGGATTATCAGCAAATCTTGCGTAGCCAAAAGATGAAATTGGATCGAGTGGATTGGCGGTTACCGAAAAACATGGATTAGTGTTCAACTGACCATTTGATATTTCTTCTACTCGTTTGATCATTTCAATCCTTTTGAAATGGACCTGTCTAACCACGCTCATGGTTGCTAAAGGTAAAGGAATGGCAGAGGACACCATTCAAGATACCAAGTAAAAGTGATCGAATTTTAGAGTAAATCACAAGCATATTGTTCATAACCGGGATAAGTTATGGCAATGGAGGCAGGCCAACATTCTCACTCTCTGATACAACTAAAAAGATCAGATTGAACAACATCATTCTTTCCCCACCTCATATGCCTACCTGTTAGAAGTATCTGTGCAGAAAATGGAACATGATAGCACGTATAAGCCCACATGATGGGAGTATAAGACACCAATGATAATCAGCGGATACCAAGGGTTGACAAAGAAAAAAAAAATAAA
The DNA here is from genome assembly GCA_037177395.1 of Alpinia galanga. Taxonomy (NCBI): domain Eukaryota; kingdom Viridiplantae; phylum Streptophyta; class Magnoliopsida; order Zingiberales; family Zingiberaceae; genus Alpinia; species Alpinia galanga. Next base: position 5,411 of record JBAMHZ010334683.1, read on the forward strand.
CATCCTAAACATTTACAGACCCCTGTAGCCTTCTAACCACTGAGGCCTATCCAATGGAATAAATCTCAGATGGATGGGCTGAAACAACAATGTTCACAAAAAAGTGATGTTCCGTGGCAGCCTCAATTGCTCAGAAGCATCGGATGTGTTTGGCTAGCAAAGCAGAAATCTGAATACATCACTCAATGAAATTATTCCTTCCACACGTTTGCTTCCAGCCTCAACTATGATAACACGCCGTACCCCTGCCACCAAGCACGGACATAAGATATGAAACCAGAACAAACAATGAGAATCAACACTGCTAATGATCAAATTTACCAGGATTTGTCAATCTCTCCATCACTTTCATCAAAGGATCTGTGCGGAGGCACATCTGGCATCTCTGGCCATCAAAACCCCCATGAGAAGGCACATCGTGCCCAAGTTGTAGTGCCTGATTTTGGCATAAGGATACAAAAAAACAGTAAAATTCATTTATCTGGCATATATTCTGGGAAAATTAGAGCATATTTGCTTGAAGCTATAACTTCAATCCAAAGCTAAGTCTTCATTTTGATACCAGTGGCCTGCAAAAGGCCATCACACCATGTCCCAGCTCGATGACATATTGATAAATGAACTAAAAGTCTTGACTAAGTTAATTGCAGCTAATCAGAATTTTCTCCTAGGTAAAAACTCACTTGCCATCCTCACAAGGGTTGAGAGGGTAGACTGAGTTGAGCTTTATACAATGATGCCTCAATAAAACATAATAAAAATCCATAATGAATATCATGAAATAAAATTTGGTTTCTTTAAAGTTAATTTGATTGGTTCATATGCTGGAATAGGTTTGCCTTTAATTTGTTCATAAAATGGTTTAATAATTTAAATGTAAGCATATTAGTTAAGAGTTTATGATTTACTTTTAAGAAACTTTTGTGCTACTATTGAGAACAAAAATTGATTAAAGTACTGTATGTATTTTGTAATTATTATTGATGGTAGTCGATATTCTCGGGTAGTGGCCTATTGCTATCTATTGATTTTCCCAGACTCTATTTGCTCGTCCGAGAGCTATTGGTCTTCCCGAGCTCTAACTGCTTGCCCAAGATTTATTGGTTTTCCCGAGCTCTATCTGCTCGCCCAAGTGCTATTGGTCTTCCCTAGTGCTATGTGTTCTCCCGAATATCACCTGTCCTCCTGAATACCATGGCTTTCCCGAGCACTTAATGCATGCAGCCCACGTAACGCTCTATGGTCCCCTCAACATATAGCAAAGAGGGAACATGTTAGAATGGAGAAAAGTTTCATGTCACAAATGTTCCCTAACAACCTCCAAAGAATATTACAGATGGATAGACTTAGCTGACAAACCGATGCTTGAGATACTATATAAAGCCCCCGAAGGTAAAGGAAAAAAAGATGATTCTTTCTCTATTTCGGTATGCGGAAACAACTCTTCTTCCCTGAGCTTTCTTGCTTTGTTATTTTCAGGCTCTATTCTCTATTCTCTGCCTTTATTGTATTCTTCGCTTCTCCTCTGTGAATACTAACTTAAGCGTCAGAAGGTCGCGCTGATAAAACCAGCTCACCTCTAACGTTCCTTGCATGTGCACACCAAAAACCACGGCGACTTCCCTAAGGGCAACTACCCTGTTTGTCAAAGACAAGGAAAGGGGAGGAGTCCGAGCGTACCAGAAAGAGACCCCATCAACTATCATAAAATATTTTCATTATCATTTCATTAGTTATTTAACACCATTTAAATTAATGTAGGAAAAACATTATATGCCTTCAAATCTTCACTACTTCATATCAAAATGGATAAATGAGCACTATAATTCTCTTGTAAGAGCAATCTGGTGCTCAAAGCTTCTGCCAATGCTAGATTTCGGAGAAGGATCCGACCACATTGGGTCTATTGTGTACAGTTTATCTACATTGCAAAAAATTATTTCTACAACTTGAGTTTGTGACCTCGAAATTACGTGACGACAACTTTACCATTGCGTCAAAGTTCTCCTTCAATATTTATCTCTTATATATAATTAAATTCAAATAGGGCTCAAGAAAAGCAACAAATAATCTAGCCATCAAGAATCATGAGCTCAAGAAAGGAAAATAGGAAAAAGCACAAATTGAAGCAGGATGAATAGTACAAGTAAACATTAATTAATAGTGTTGTAGAAGAGGATGCGCAAGCAATGGGAGAGGGCAACATCCGGGATTGAGGTGAGCCTACAAAAACATCTTTTCACAAAAAACTCCTTTTATTTCTGAAATTTTCAACATTTTTTTTCCACCTAGGACATCTTTATAATGTCAAAGAATTAGAATAGAGCTCGTCCCTACTGTGCCTTACTTTAATTCTGCCCATATTATAGTTAACCCATGTATGCATTTTGAAACAACCAAATAAGGTCACCATTTTCAAAATGGAACTTAACTTCAAAATGTCACAATAATCTCTCTCACATGCAGCTTGACATAATTAGCCCACCATTCTCTTGTGGGAAAAACTAGCGGGGTCACATCCTCAACAATATCCATATGAATTTTTAAGATAAAAGAGTCCCAACCTAATGCTATTGCCTCACTCGTTCACTTTGAGAGATTTTAGTTTTGAGTTCTACTACAACTAAAAAGGGCCATTAATACTTTATCCAAGGAAGCAATGATGCACTCAAATGGAAAATCATTGTTGAGAAAAATACCAAGTTTAAACCGTATCAGTTCTACATGTTACAAGACAAAATGTTGTATGGCAACAAAATTGCTATTAAAAAGCTAGATTGTGGCAGGCATCAATGTCCCCGACTAAGAAAACCTATTTATGGGGATTTAGGTTAACAAGCACATGACCACTTCACAAATAATAGACAAGAGAATGAATTGCAATTATTAGAATATCAATGCCAACTCTATCTCACAACTGGATGCTCATAACTGATTGGCCTACATGATTGATTGATCTCATCCAAACTGGAATTAAAAGTGCTGTTGAAAATTTATCATTAAATTTATTCTCTTAATAAATATAAATTATGGTTCATTACCTGCTGAATGCTCATTTTATCAAGGTGTATTTGCGCATAAACTCTGTCTTTAGCTAATGCTGTGATGTCACTGCAAATAGAGTAAGAAAAAATTTCCTGAAATGCATTGGGAAAAGAGTAAGAAGGTTGGTGACAGAGAAAAGAAAGTCAGCTTACCTTCTAGAATATATATCCACAAAGGAATCATTTTCATCAACTATTGGGATTGAGCTAACTTTAGCTGCAGATAAACAGTATTCTCTAAGACATCTGACAAGCAAATGAAGTACAGGCAAAGTAGAAAAAGAAGGTTGCCTATGTGGCAAAAATATTTGTTTCTAATTGAAGATTGAAAGATGCATACAACGAAGAAGCAATTGAAGAGAAAAAGCAAAACAGCACCAAGGGCAAAATTAGTTGAATAAACTAAAAAAAAAATCATGATTCACATAGGTGGTCCCCAAAAAAGAGAGAATAAACTTGAAGCAGAACAAAGTATATGCTAAATGTTGAACAAAGAGTGCAGATACTATTGCAGTAGTAGTGAGCCAATGTTATGAAGCCTCAGCTTCAATTGATCAATTTTGTCCCCCTGCTTACTTTTGGCAAACTTTTCTTACCTGAGTGCAGAATGCTACGAGTGCCAAACAGAAATTATGTCAAATGAATTGAACTAGGACATAATAAATGCACTGTTTGGATTTACGGTAAACAATAGGGTACAACAGGAGAGGAAATGTACATTGAACAGTGATTTACCTGACCACTAAGCTATATTCACCCTTGCAGAAGGAGAGGAGGGCAGAGCACAGTTGTCAATGCCCTTTCCCTCATTTACCTTGGTAAAAAAAACAGGGAGAAGGGAGAAGGGAGAAGGGAGAAGGGAGAAGAGACCCCAGCCATTATTCTGCCCAAAAGCCATCTTTACCCTCTGCATGATGACATGAACGGGTAGCTTGGACAAGGATGGTCAAGGTTGATGAGAGCGAAGATGGTAGCTCATATAATGGTGATCAAAGTCAATAAAGGGCAACAAGCTCAAACAAGGTCAATGAGGGGTGGCAGATATGAACGTGGTTAGCAAGAGGTTACAAGCATGAATAGTGTAGGCTCAGACAAGGTCAATAAGGGTGAGGATGGCTCAAGCAAAAAGAGTAATGAAGTTGATGGGGTAGCCTGGACAAGGATGTTGAAGTCAAGAAAGTTACAAGCCTAAAGAAGGTTAACGAAGGCAATGAAGGTTGATGGTAAAGTATGAAAATGGAGTGTGATTGGAGAGGACGAGGATTATTTTGTCATCCATCCCTTTCTGTCTTCCTATTTACTACGAAGAAAGGAGGATGGATTTCCTGCTCTTCTCTCCCTTGTGCAGGGGTAAACATAGCCTTAGTTAACAAACACCAAGTAAATTCACTTGTAAGGTTATTTTTGATACTGTGAATGGATTTTTTTAGAATACTCTTTTTGTGAAATCTCCCACAAAGACACAAAAAGGGACACTAAAGGCTACCAGCGAGATCCAAAATTCATGCAGAAGGTGATGGAAATTGCCTGCATAAAGGTGGAAGGTGAACAAGAACATTGGTGGGTGGCAAGTCAACAAAGTTCAAACTCTAGGTGGAATGACTTGGTCCAATGATATGCAAGAGGCTTAGGAAGCGGAGAATTATTTCAGGAAAGCACAGTGATGGATCCAAACAAGGATGGTGAGTTGTTGTAGATCTTTAAAGGTACCAAAGAGCTTTGAACAAGAGCCAAGAGCAGTTGGTTAATAATAGAAGGCTTCTTTAATAATACGAGGGATGTTATTGACAACGAGTATGAATTAGTTGTGAATGGTGATGGATTGGATGGCACACATGATTGGGATGTCATAGAGAATGTCGATCAAGCAACAAAGGATCAACAAGGGCTTCAACAGAGTTGTTAATGAGGTAGGTACCACTTCGAAAGATATGTGGCAAATTGGCAAGGCACACATAGGGACAACTAGGTAGAGTGGCCATAACCAATGACAAGAAAGACCTTGCCTTGTACCTGGTGGAGGTGGTTGGTGATGGAGGGTGGATGGAAAGAGAGTGAATCAATTTTTGTTGGATCTCTATGAAGCCTGATGTGGGTGTAACATATGCACTGTGAAGGATTTGATCTCCCTCGTCATGGTGTCTCTTTCAATCATTGACTCTAGGAGCACAAATGAGCCTGCAATTTACCATCATGGTAAACAAGGCAATAAGTGGTTGTTATGATGTCCGACACATTAGATTACTAGTGGATGCAATTGGCACAGTAGTTCAAGCGAGGGAATTGCTACAGTGAGGGGCAAGTATTGTTAGAAAGAGAGAACATATGACATACTACATTTTTAAAAATTTTCAAGCATGCCAATTTTTATAACTTCTATTATTAATTTCTCTAGATTTTTCTCAACACATTTTATTTCTTGTAAGCATATTATTAAACTTTGTCCTAATCATTGTATCTTACAATTTTATTCCTTTCCCTAAAATGTTCATACTCCCCTAAAACTATACAAGAGTCCCAAGAGAACAAGTGGAACTAGTTAAGGATTTATGTGCATCCACAATTTGTGGACTTGCATAAAGATGGTTGTATGGCCAATCATTGCAATCAACTATGATATTCAACTGAATAGGATAAAGATCCACATAAAAATGAATTATTTAAATCTTCATCTATGAATCTAAAATTAAATCAAGAACGCACTTCAAAATGGCAAGCTTTAGGTAAACAGAAAGATAGTGAGAGTTGACCTTGAATCAAAAGAGAAAGTGCTAAACTGAGTGAGCTGTTCCGTCTTAACATCACTAGTTGGCGCCCACTTTGTTCCTTGATTTGCGGATCCCAAGTACCCAATGGTATTTTGCAAATAGGCTGTTGTAGAATAGGCAAAGAACTAATAGAGTGTCTAAAGTGTCTGCAAACACCTGAAAATTAAAAAGCTGAACAGTGAGGCATTCAACAGATAACAAAACAAATACATATATAATTTCAACAAAAAACAAGAGAGGGACAAATATATAAAGCATTCATCCCCATAATAATCTCGTTACAATGTTTGCTTACATTTCAGAATCCCTGAAAGAGAAGCAAGATGCAATAGTTGTGGAAATGAACCATCATCTTGCACTGAATGGCGCATAATTGGAACAGTAGATACTTCAGTTTGCAAAATCTTCACAGCCACATCTTTTAAGGAATCATATGGACCAGCCTAGAGAGAGAGATCACAAGATCAGTCTAGTAAGCATTTCCATCATACAAACTACTAATGGAGGGTAACGTGGAAGCTTCTTTAAAAAATGAGTAAAGGCAGACGAGTTTAAATTCACAGATAGGATAATAATTTTCTTGCATGAGACAAAAGAATTCTAATAAGAGCAAGATGGTTTCTATAATCCTACGCTATGCTAATGATGTAATTAGTAACACTGACACTTTAAGAATTGACATCTGATTCAAGTAAATCACCTAAAGTAGACTATTATTGCAATCTTTTTCATTGTGTACCTTGCTCCTTTACAACATAAAGATATGTACCAGTTAAATTACTTTGCACATGTGGCTCAGTTTGGGACTGAAAACCATTCAATTAGATCTAAAACAAGAACTTCATAAGCCCAATGCAAAATAGTAATCACAATACGGAACTTGGTATTGTCAGCAGCTGGGACACCAGCGGCTCAAGGATAGCATCTTGAGGACTGATTTGCAAAGGAGGGAGGGGTGGCTTGGGCATATGACTTCTTCATACCTCACAATACTAAGAAGTCATGGACCCGCACAGTGTGAAAGACATACCTCCGGCCGAGTCATGTCATTACCTTCTAGATGTTGGCACAACGACGCCTTCCCACAAGAGATAGACAGGTACTTGGCACAATGCAATTTTTGCGATCAAACATTGGAGACACAAGTGCATATATTCTTTGCGTGCCCCCCGATTGATGAGTTATGGCAGAGGATTAAAAGCTAGCTGCATATGAGACAGGAAATGTCCACATATAGGCGCGCTATACGCATCTTCTAGAGGCACTACCGTGGGAGCAGGACATTAACAAAGGCCCGCAGCCTTGTGAGCCGTCATGCATTATGTATGGAGAACTATGAGTCATAGTTACTTTGGTGAAGGGAGGCTAGATGTTGAGAGGATATTTCGATGTGTACAAATCCATGTATATAGGTCTTTGGGTGTCTACTCTGATCTGATACTCTATCAAACGTGCATGATACCTAAAGATCTATCTCTGTACTTATTGATTATACTATGGATA
>JBAMHZ010334792.1:0-12722 GCA_037177395.1 Alpinia galanga
ATAAATTATTTTAAAATTTATTTTATTAATTTATATATTATGAATAATAATTTTATTATTATTAAAATTTATTTTATATTTTAAATCCTATTTAAATTATTTTTACTATAATATTTATTTTTATATTTTTTTTCCATAATTATTTTGTTTATTTTTAATATTTAAGTTTTAAAAAATTATTTTTAATTTATGTATTTTATATTTAAAAATTATCAAAATTTATCGATACGGCATGATACTATATCAAAACCGTATCGCTCCAATCACAGACTGAAACCTCGTCAAAATTTTAAACCGTACTTTGTAGTACTAGGACCCTTGCAAAACAAGGTTTTAGCAAGAAAGAAAGAACCTAAGACCTTTAAATCCATGGCATTCTTTGTTGAAATTTTCTGGTTGATCCATCATAATATATTTCTGATTGCGGTCCTTCATGTAGCCCCCTCATTGATCCTTTGAATGATGACAATGATCAAGAAAGATTAGAGTTGCAAAAGAGTTTAAAAGAAATTTAGAGGGAATAAAGAGGAACATAATAGAATAAGGAAGAGACCATCAATTTGTTTATGAAATTTACAAATAGTCCACATGCCAACACATGAGGATAAGTATTATGAGCATACATGCGCAAGGTGGTACTCCAAACATCTTAAGACTTTGGGATGAATAATCAGCTAGTCATCCTTCTTAACTTCAACAGTAACTCAGATTAGAAACTGATACTGTGGGTCCTTTAAATTTAAGATGCAGTATACAATTTTTTATAGCTATAATGCTTTTAAAAACAACACAAAGATACAACAGGATGTGACAAAATATGTAAACATTCTAGCGGTGCTAGAAAGTAGAGAACAAAACAAATGTTAAACCTCAAGATTAAATTGTCAACTTCAAGTAAATGTTCTGTAACATAAAAGGTTATATTGCTCTCCAATTAACAAAAGTCAGTAACCAAAGAGGAAAGTTACCATTTACCTGGGTCGCCAACAAGAAGCAAGTGAGATTCTCCACGAATCTTTGTTCCAGAAGCATCCACATGTTGGACACCACCAATCAGTGTCAGAGTAACTGAGTTGCAAGAAGTTTTAAATAAGCAAGTTGGCCATTTTTTTTTCTTTTCGTGTGGAAACAAATTGAAATAAAGGATTTCTTGTTCACCTGCAAGCTTCACAGTGAACAGACCAAAAACTTGTGGGCAGACTCCTTGTAGAATGGCATTTCTTCCTACAAAGTTTGTAAACGTAGCAAAGTGATAAACAACTACTAAAATGCACTCCGATGAACAGAAGTGTGATGCAAATAAAATAGGTCACCTCAAGAAAGATCAGTTAAATAAAATAAATTGGGTTAGACTAATAATTTAGTTTTTTATTTCTACTTGGTCCAAAAGATTTTTTTTTTGGCTTTTACTAGTTACAATACAATTTGCATATTTTGTCTCATGAGACCGCATTATTATAAAATATAGAGGGACCCATCTCATTATTTAGCCCAACCACATACGTGTTGCTTGTTGACTTCCTTCATTGGTGCACAAATCCACCTCAAACTGTTGTTCCTATTCAGGGAAGTCTACGAAGCACCTCCCTCGCTTTTGTTTCCACAAACTCTCCCTCATTCCACAAACTCTCCCTCATTCAGCTGAAATACCCCATCCTTCAGCCATTGTCTATTGATTCTGCTCCTTGAGATGGAATAGCACATAATGTTTTCCACTCAACATCACAAAAGCAACCTGTTAATTCAGATAAACAAATCTAAACACAGAACACACACCATCTTCCTGTCCAGTAGTAGAATAGCATTATCAACGTCTCTCTCAAGAACGTCAATTGAGAAAAAAGGGCTTTTAAGATGATAAACAAACCATGAAGATCTATCTCATGTGCATTTGTAGTGCACTTATATAACATTAATAAAGTTCAATTTAGGCTTTATTATAGAAATAAATGGAATGACTAAAGATAACTCATGCTTATAACTTCATGCCTGCTATATAGTTCTTGTGATCGGCAAACTTGAGAAATACATTAACATAAAGTTCTCATGACTAGCAAACTTGAGAAATATATCGACACAAAGATGCCAACATATAAATAACATGAAATGTTTCAATGCCAAAAAGCACCTCTAAGTGGTGTAGCTCTGTATTGTGACCAGAATTGCTCAAAGTTCTTAATAACATCATCTGGTATGTCAATTTCAGATTTCAGATCATTTGTTTGTCTGCAAGCAAATTATTGTGCAAATTCAGGAAGCCTGAAAGGATAAATATATGTATACAAAATCTCTAACAAGCACAGATCAAAAGATCATTCATCTCAAACAATACTGTTAAAAAAGTGGTATTTTTATACTTCTGCTCAAGCTTGGATGTATGCTATTTATATTGCAAGATGCTCCATTGTATTTTCATCAAGCAGCCCGGACTCACTTGATCCTCAGATTTGGAGAGGGTTCCTTAAGATGTGGAGTTTCACAGTTCAAAAGAGATGAATTCAGCAGATGCTTGTGTAGATTGCTGTTCTTGTTGTATTGAGACTATCTGATTTAACTTGTAATGCAGTGAGGCCAATCTCTATTGAGTGTGTCAAACTAGATGTACTCGAACTACTGTAATCTGGTCTCAACTCTCTAGGTATAGAAAATCAAGTGGTCCTCTGATCCATTCGCAATCCTTTTCTCAGGAAACAAAAACAAATCAATATCCTACCTAGGAATGGATCTTCAGATTCTACAATTGAAAAGTATATTTTTAAAATTTATATTTAGCTTTAGAACATCATAGAAAGATCATGCATTATCTCATTTTCAATAAAGAATTACGCTTGTAAAGAATATAGAGTCGATCAATTGCCAATTGTTATTTTAGTAACCATATGAGTTGCTTCAATTACCATAAAATTAAATCTAATAGCCTTCATAAGTTCAAATCTTGTAACCACACAAGTAACATTTGAAAGGAAACCATTCATGTAAGGTGTCAATTAGACAGACACTTAGATAAGAACCTAGAAGCCGGGAGTGATGCTTGTGCAAACACTTTCAAGAGACATCTACCTAATGAATTAAGATGGCGTACCATAAATTTTGCATGACTGAATAACAGCTTCAGCAAGGAGTTTGCCTTCCATCAAGAAAGGGATGTAGGCTCAAAATGGTTCATATTTTGATTGATCAGTGGTAATTGATGCTATCATTGTAGCTTGTGCGTAATAATAATGCTAACTGAGAGTTTTATATTGTGCCTCTTGGCATCAACACGAGTTTCCATTGCAACCTATGTTCTAGCATATGTTATAAGTAACCATAGATATGAAAGACCTTCAGCTCTTTGCATGCTCACAAAGCTCAAGATAAATGACTTATGAGCAGGTTGTACGAAAAAGAGTAGTATTTGATTAGGGGTCAAGGTCTTATACAATTTCAAATGTGATAGTATTTGAGACTTGAAGGAAAACCTGTGTTTAGCAGGCTTATGACTTATCTGTAGAAATACAGCTCAAATACATTCCCATGCATTCAGACCCACAATTTCACCAACTGTTTGCAGGTGGTAAGTTGAATAGAACTTCAACTAGTCAGCAAACTCAATGTACTGTGGGTTTGTTCCTACTATAAACTCAACTGATCAAAAATTCAAGTTGAATAGATGCTTTCCAAATCTCCTCTCAGTGCCTCCTGGGGATGGTCTATGGTGGTCTAGAGGGTTCATAGTTACTCTTTAGTATATTCACCTAGCCAACATTAGATCCAGCTCTATCCAAACATTCTGGTTCACCCTCCTATTACCCACTTGAACCGCTGCATTATTCAGTCTAGCAATGCATTGAGAAAAAATGGATTGTTGGTGACATGGACTTCAGATGTAACAGTAAGGCACAGGCAAAATTGTGCAAACTTAGATAAACAAGTTATGACCACAAATATCTTGTTTTGTCATGCAAAGCAAGGCCTTCGATAAAATCATGAAGAGGTCAACTCATGTCTCAACAGAAACCATAAGAGATTATAGGAGTTGAAGTGGCTGCAGGAATTGATTTTTGACACTAGCAAGTAGCACAAGTTTGATCATTGATGTATTCCTGCACATTGTGATGCATTCTCGGCCTACCTAAGATACATGGTGGAAATGAGATATAAGTTAGTCTAGGAGGAAGAAAACTCATCAATCTCAGTTTACTTGGGATTTGCTAATAAGGAATTAGTCACACTTGTTTCATCCGTTCCCTCCTATATTAATATACATGTAAAAGAAATAAAAGATAATATAGAATGAGGCTTAGCATAGTACACGATACACAACAGGCATAATTGACTTGCCTTACACATCCTCCCTTTTCTATCACTGTGGATAGACTCCACTTCCTAAGGAAATAGAGCTAATAGAAATGTCCAGTTCTTGCTTCTTGGTTGCTGAGCTGGTTGTCGATTGTGCAGGTGATCTGAGCTGAGGTGTAAACTTTCTAGATTAAGAAAAAGCAAACACAAGACCCATAGATCTGTTAGATATCAAGCACTAAAGGTGGTTAAGTCCCTACAGGGAATCATGAACGAAGACCAGATCAACACGGGTGAACTATACATCTCTTCCCCTTGCTTCATGAAATCAGTCTTGTATCTTACAGGCAATGGACTTTAGTCTCGGCCTGTACAAGGAAGAACCAATTCTGATGACCAGTATTTGTTGCAGCCAATAGCCAACATGGTTCAACACTCCAACTCAGATTGATGGTACAATATATTTCAATTCTGATGACCAATGCATAAACTCTGTATTTCTTGTACCATCTTCCAGTTTCAACTTTTTGAAAAGGATACTGTTTATGGAAAATATATTCATCAGCATTATTTTCTTATCATTGGAGACGACCAAGTATCCTTAATATAAAAATATTTTTTGTATAGAGAAGTGAAAAAGATATGCAGATGTCTTTTTTATACTTTCTATTTTACAGATTCTCTTTTTTCCTTGTAACTTAGAAAGATGTAATTATCTCTACATAATAAGAGGAGATATGTCGATTTTCTGCCCAATTTTAACCAATGCTTATTGGTTATGAATAGTAGATATATCATATATAATTCAAAGTTGGCACAGAAAAAAAATCTAGAACAACATTTACAAAAACACTTTACATAGTAATCCATGTTCCATTAGTAGAACTACCATACGGCTTGTTAATTTATGATAAATGGAATAAAAACATATTGATCCTAAAATTGTCCTGACTAGATTGCTCCAAAAATATAAAAGTATATTACCTTACAAAGTTAGCAAGTAAGATAGGGTCCAGATCACAGCGGACATCCTTTAAATCTGAAGACCACTTTACTGACAAAATGCCAGTTACTATTACATCATCTAAAGCCATGGAAAAAAAAAGCATTAGATATTTTAAGACATAACATTAACATATTTAGCAAGACAACATGAGCAAACAACAATACAAGTAAATTTTCCCATGCTCAGTACATAACATAAGCAACAAGAAGCCTTATGGCTCAACTAGTTGAAGCAAATAGATCCTATCATTGTTCTCTATGTAAACCATTGTTGGCCATACCCAAACTATTGGAAACCTTACTAATTATTCTAGTTAAGTTTTATTAACCACCCCTACACGTCACACTTTCAACTCTAATAAATTTATCAACTATTGAATTATTGGTCATTTTAACAAGTCCATCCATCTTAATTTATTTCCTCATTTATTTTTATGGGGTGCTATTATATACTAGCTATTTTGCAAGAACATTGCTTCTTAATTGTTCAATGTTCCATTCCATAAAGGACAGTTGATCATATGATTGTCTTATATAATTTTTCTCCTAACCTAAGAGATGCAATAACTGCACTAAAGTCCAGACACCATATGCATTTTAACCCAGCATCTGTGTTCTTACAAAAGGACATCTTCATTAATCTCTTTTTGTAGTTGAATCATAAGTTAAAAAAAAAAACTCCTTAATTTTTTCTTTTCCGATTGATAAACTTAAATGTGAGATGTTCAAACTTATTTCCTTAAAACTTTTAGGATATTGCCTCACATCATTAGAATTTAACATAAATAAACTCTCATTAACTTGCAGAACATCAGAAGATAACTTACACCATGATCTACCTTGGTTAATTCAAACTTGTTTATTTTATCAAAGAGTCCATTACTTCTACAAGGAGGAGAAACTAGGTACAAAAGGTATGGCTTGCAAAATTTGAAATAACATTTTTCACTGAAGAGTCATCAATTGAATTTGACAAGGTTAGTATCTTCCCATTTATTGTACCTGCTGTGCAAATATTTGGTCATCTAGCGACTTTGATTTTGAAAAGTAATGTATAGACTGAATGTCAAGCATAGATAAGTCTATTACACCACATTGTAGATCAGTTACTGTAGAGTTACAATCTCAGTGAAATAACAGCATCCAGCTGTATGTATGTTTATGATAATCAGCGTAGGCTTCTCCCGCAATCATCTCATTGTGCTATTTTTGTAGTAACGAATACTTTTAAAATTATCATTAACCCCAAAATTTGAAAACCTTGTCAAAATACCCCCTCCGTGACAACTAACGGAGGCTCAATCCCATGCATTGCATGTGACAGATTGCCAACAACTGAAAGCTGCAAATCAGCTTGTGGTAGAATTTTTCATGATAATAAGGTTTTCTTAGGTGAAAAAATTAATGATATGCCTCTCTAATTAGGTTTTTTGGATCAAAAAAATACTAATTTGTTCATTAATGGTGTTGGCAAGCCCAAGTGTCCAAAATCATTAATTTTTACACCACAAACTGACATCTTGAACCATGAAAAGTGACAAAACTGGCATAGAATGCCCCTAAGCTATCAAAAATTAGCCCCTCTTTCCCTGTCACATGCTATGTGTGACTGACAGAAATAATGGTCTCTATTAGTCAGTGACAAGGGAGGGGGATTTCGACAAAAGTTTTCAAGTGTGGGGGACAAAATGACATCATCGAAATTGAGTGAACTAGGAGGACAAAATGGAATTTTTCTCATACTATTATAACGTTGAAGTTTGAAGATTGTTCATACTATTTTAATGTTGAAGTTTGAACTTTCAAACATCAGCTAACTAAGCTGTCCACCAATTCTTTACATGTTATTGAGCCTATAAAGTTTGAACATTTAACTCACATTTTCTCTGTCAGATATCCATGATTCACACACTGGAAAATCATATCAACTATAACTAAATATTTGGTGTCATTTTGTAAAGTACTGTGTGACGCCTCATATTTGATCATATTTCAATGTACACAAAGATAGCAAAGCAAAATCTAACAGAAACATGTTCAAGTTAAATGAAAAATATGACAGCTGAGATTGCAAGTAAGGAGCCAATGCTTGTGTTACCCCCAGCTTTGACCACATCAACAAGGTCATTCATTAGAATAACTGAAATTGAACGTGGTATGCATCCAACACCTAACAGTTGTGTGCTTTCTTGAATTTTTATCTCTTGGAAATCTTGGCATACTTTACTGCCTTCTATAGGTATGAAATAGGTTCCTTCGCAACTCTTAGACCTCTGCAAAAGCAAACGTAACTCTCTTTTCAGGTCACTGTATCACCATCAGATGGAAAAGACACAGCTGACTGAGTGGTGTAATTTAAGGAAATAGATGCAGAATTCTCAAGATGTCTGTGTGAATAGCATGTATATTATTGCTGCAGACAAAAAGATGAGTTGAACTGATTCAATCATCCCATAGAACATATCTTTACAAGCACCTAAGAGAATAAAAATAAATGAAAAAGAAAGCCTAATATAAGAAATAAAATATGATTTAACAGAACATACCCGAGAAGGACAAGAGGTGGGAGGTTTTATGGACTTTCCAGATTCCAGCTCAGGACAAACTTTGAACCTAGTTGTACATAACGATAATGTACATAGTACAACAACTTTAATTTCTTCCAGACACAGAAATATATATACAGAGAGCGAGAGAGAGAGAGAGATTGTCCACTCTATATGCTAGAAGTTTAACCAGTAAAGAAAGTATGATAATTTCCATCACATGAAGTCACAAGATTCAATTATCAACGTAACTAAACACCTTTTTAAAAAAGATAATATAGACTAGTATGTGTAATTCAATGTTAAATTTGCTTAAAGGTTATGCATTCTTGTGCACCAGATGAAACCGCATGAAAGAATAGCATAATTTAAAAGACGACATGGAGAAGTTAGAAACAGATATGAGTTATTTCCTTTTTGCTGACCCATTGGTCACCAGAATTCATGGATATACTTCATAAGTAATTAGGTAGTACCCAAGCAGCAGAAACTGTGTCTGGGTGTGGTAAGGCTTCCTCTAAAATGCTACAAAGTTTATTTTCTTCACATAACAGCTTAGAAGAATAATTGTTAACTGGAAGAAGACGTGTGTCAATCTCATGGTGAGTTACATGACAAATTGCTTGTATATTAGGTACAACCACCCAACACAACACAGACAAAGGAAATATAGTAAGGTGAGTTTTGAACAATATTTAACCATACCTGTGCTTGCATTTCCTACACTCGTAAATCTGCTCCCACTCAATCATCTTTATGGCCCCTGATCGGATAACAGTCCCCTTGAGCGTGAGAAGGATTCCTCGATGCCTAACCCTCACCCGCCCAATGCTTGGAAACGTCTCTAAACATAGAGGAGATTCAATAAAAAAGAAAAGAACATAGACGCACTACCAAATATCTTCCACTTTAGCTTCATCAACTAAACAAGTGGACTGAAACTAGAAAAACAAAAACAAAATTAGGACAACCACGAACCTGGGGATTCCAGCGGGGATCCTGCAGTGCTGATTCTGATATGAACGTGATCTTTCTTGCTGGATTTATGACCCAAAAATTCGGGTTCTTGAAGAATGACATCCTATTGCAAACATTGTAGAGCCGGAAGTGAGGGACAAAAACACACAACTATCAAATCGAAGGAGAAAACACAACGTAAAAGGAAGGGTACCTGGCAGCGGCGAGCGGCTTCATCAAAGTGCAGGAGGCGAGAGGAGGGCTGGGAGAATAGAAGGTGAGCGAGGGGAGGGTCGAATTCCAATAGTTCGGGGAATCTGGGAGAAAGAAGACGAGCATGAAAATGCTTGCGCTATGCATAATTTAATATTTATCCAGGGACTCAGAATCAAGGGTTTACTCGACGACGATAGGGTAATGGAGATTGGGATCGGGAGAAAGCAGGATGGAACGGAGTCGAGGGAAGTGATGAGTGACGAGAAAGCGAGCGAAAGCGTCAATGTGATCACTGTCGTCGCAGTCTCCCGGCAGCACCATTACACGTCCTCCGCCGCTAGAAGAGGGCAGCGAGGCCGAAGTAGTAGCGCCGCTGCTTCTCGAAGCGAGCGGGAAGAGGGAAAGATTTCCCGATTATTGTTCTTTACTCCCACAAATTTAAAAATATCAATTTTGCTCCCTGTTTAGCATTCCATTTTATCTTACCTTTTTTATTTTTTATTTTGTCCAATATTAATTAAAATAAATGATTTAATTGTTATTGTTGTTGTTGTTAATTAAAAGCGACATATAAACCGATACTTTAAAAAAATCTAGAGGGTAATTAGAAGTTTAATCTCCGACCTAGTTAGATTCTGAGCACTAAGATACGATACTCCTTAGATTTAATATTTATATTATCAGTACTGATAAGAGAGATTCAGCTGAGGGTCACACGATGTAACGGTAAAAATGACGAGACATTTTAAAGAAAAATATAGTGCAATTCTCTACTGAGTTGTGATTCAGTAATAAATTTTTAAAAAATCTATAGAGGTAACCCTCTGTGTAAGAATTTATCTGGCGAATGAATTACGACTTCAGTATTAAACAACTTTTCAGGGATAATCCGATTGTAAAATCCAAAGTGACCCGCTAAAAAATTATGAGCACTTTTTTTATTTATACAGATGGTTGATAAAGATCTATTAGGACTTTGATCTTTTCCGACTCAATTATTAAAGGAGTATCTTTGAAAGACTATAGAGTAGAGGTGACCATTGCTAGAGATTAATCGGGCCGAAGAATAAAATATAATTTTTATAAAAAATATTATTAAAAAAAATAGCAAATTAAGTAATCGAATAATCAGAATAACATCATGCAGCGGCAAGCGTGCTAAAGGTCGGTTATGCCCATAAAGAACTTGTACGACTCTTCTGGGCGAACGCAGCTTCCACGCTCGTGCATCACACAGACATTAGCCAATTATTTCTCCATGCATGCCACCCAATGCCTGAGGAAGTTTAATCCTAATTAAAGTGCTTGTCTGTTCTGCTTTTCGAAGTCCAACCTCACCGACGATCTTTTACTTTATATTCAACCACCGTATCAGTTAAGGTACTGAAAATTCTGATGATGTGGGCCGACAACAGTTCTCCCAGCTGAAGCCAAACCCAAATCAAATACTACTCTTGTCCTATCCCCAGACGAAGCATCCAAGAAATTGCTCTCCCCGCCTGTATATATATATGTCATACATCTTCACATGAAAAGAAATTAGCCAGTTAATTAAAAATGGGGTGGCCGCCGGGCGAGGGCGGCCGATGCAAGAGGCACCCGAAGCATCGGCATTCGAACGGGGTCTGCCCCTTCTGCCTAAGGGAGAAGCTCTATCAGCACCTCTCTCAATCTTCGACCTCTTCGTCTGGTGCTGCCGATCTCTCTTCTTCCACGTGCTCTTCGTCGTTGTACTCTGACGACGACGACGGCTCCGACGAAGTCTCTTCTTCGGCTTCCTCGCCGCCTCGAATGGATGGCATGAAACAAGGGACGGCGAGTGGCCGGCTGAGGCATAGCCGGTCGTTGGTGCTTGCTGTTAGAGGCCGTCGTCGGAAGGAGGAGGAGAAGAAGGAGAAGAAGAAGAAGAAGAAGGGGGAGGTGAAGGCGACGAAAGAGAAGTTTTGGAGTAAGTGGTTTGGTGGTTCGAGTGGGATGAAGAAGAAACACGATCTAGATCAGGGGAGTCGTGGCGATTGTTTGCTGCAATATTCTCAGACCTTCAAAGAGAAGCCTTCTGCAAAATGGATCTAATCTTTTTCATATCAGAATTGTTAATTTTATTCATTTCATTTTTATTTAAATGGTAATCTCAATTATATATATAAATATACGAAAATAATTATCTGAAAAACTACCTTATTTAATTAAAGGTTCTGTGTAAGAAAGCTGCATAAGTCTTAACTATAGAGTCACTTTACTATTCACAATAATTTCTTATTGTTGCTGACAACTTTAGATTGGTGAGTGCAAAACTTGTCTTACCTATCGGGTATATTTTTTTCAATATTCATTTATTATAGAACCCATAAATTAGCTTCGATTTAGGAATTTCTATTTAGGATGGATTAAATTTATCTTATATAATATATTTTGTTGATCCATCTTTTGCTGTTAAATTTTGTGACTTTTCATTTGATCTATTCCACTATTATTAAACATATTTTAGCACTGTAAATAGATCCAATCTTTAATTATCAAAATCAATTCTTTTGGATCGACATAGAAATATTAATACTTTTCATAAAATTTACAATCTCCCTTTGACGCTCATTTGCTTGGAAAAAATAAAAATTGGGGCATTCAGTTAAGAACATTGTTGTTCTTTAAAATTATTTAATTTGGAGCCTCAAATATATGTACAAGTCTTGTAATCTTTGAACTAATATTTTTTTAGATTTAATCCCTTGACATCTGAGACTATATGTAGATGTTTTGCTAGGATAACAAGTCATGCATGGCTTCTTACTTGCATTTTCAAGAGAGCCTTTAATTGCTTGTGTAGTTGAACGAAATGTTATCCTATAATGTTTTTCTTGCCTTTTTTTTTTTCCCCCAATTTTCTTCGGCGATCATCTCACATCCTTTGCAACAGCATTCACTGGATGTACACAAAAACTTCGGATAATATCTCTCCTTCATAGTAATTAACATATTACAACGCAATTTATGCAGAAGAATTAATCTATTATTAGAACTGCGTTGTCGATATCATGAACTAGGCAACATACAAGGTACACAAAATAAACACACTGAATTACTGTCTATTAATTTCTCATTTGGCCACTCGATCCTACAAGACAAGCGTGCTATCTAGCTTCTAGCTAGTATAGCCTGGCATAATTAAGGTTGCAGTAAATAAAAAAGAATAGAGTATATTCATTTGAAACTCTCTTGTATGCGCCTGCCTTACCAACAAAGACTTTCTGAATTTCTCCAAGCTCCCTCTGAAGAATATCGTCTTGCATAGGCATAGCAAAGACTTCAGTAGCCTTACTCTTCTTTTGAGCTAAATTGACAGTTTCTAAAGCCGCAACCTATACTACTTGAGTGCAGATACAATAAAAGTGATAGAGAAATGTACAATTCGCATTCTTTTTCCTAAACCATTTGTCTATTAAATAAAATAAGTGAGACAAGTGTGTTAGTCAGTACTATCTAAAATTGTAGGGCAAGAAGGTTAGAAGTAAAACGACACTGCAAGGAACTATTTGTTTTCAAAATATTTGTGTACTTATTAATTTATTATTTTTACTTCAAAGGTTATGGGAAAGAATAATAACACAATATTGAGAATAGGAAGGTTAACAAGGAACTATGAGCAAAAACTGATTCAGCACAGATGTTTGCCTCCACACGATGCTCATATACAGGACTATGAATCCATCGTTTTATATA
>JBAMHZ010335010.1:0-12722 GCA_037177395.1 Alpinia galanga
CTTGAGAAGATAGTGAATCCTCGAAATGGTCTACCAAAAGTAATATAAAGCAAGAAGGCACCTACTATTTAAATGAAAATGTAGGAATATGAAGATGAAAATGTGTCTATTTAAATGAAAAATGAAGAGACGTCTAATAATCAAATCTTAAAGTGATACCTAACTAAGCCTCTAAGGTTACTCTAGATGACTAGTACAATCATATTAAAGTTTAAAAGGGTAAGAGATCGATTCATGGAGTTCATTACCAGACTATCGATGACTCTATATTTCTATGCTAGCCACCTGACATCTAATTTATCTAACTCTACACGTAGAGACAGTGAAAACTACTAATGTGACAATTCTAATCAAATCCCTTATTAGACTCATCTATATACAGTCTATTTAGATTGAGTGCTTCTACAGACTACTGAATTGCTCTACGACTCTAAATTAACTACGAATTATTAAGTCATGTTATAATTAGAATTAACTAATTCACGGCTCAGTTACACCCAGCAGAGTCTTTATTAGGACTCAACTATAAATTGTATAACTCAATTTCAATTCCACTGGGCATATTTAGTTACATGTAATTTATCTTACAATGTAATCCAAATTAATTGTAAGACAGATTTATTTATTTAGCAGAATTATATTATATTACAGTTTGTAATCTAAATTACAAAATAAGCTATATATTTTATAATTTAGATTACAAGTTAAAATTCATATAATCTTATTATATTATAAGGTCAACACAAGTCAACACCAACCGCCACCACCGCCGTCACTGCTGCTGTCGCTGCCGCCGCCGGCTGGCGACCGGCAGTGGATACCAAATAACCGAATGTAATTACTATTTTAATCAAAGATTATATTACAATCCGTAACCAAACATAATAATGTAATACATATTCAATTACATTATATTACATATCTCATTATATTATATATTCCATTGCATTACAGTATACCAAACGTAGCCTAAGTTCATTTGTCATTGTAAAAATTAACATGGCTCGTGTGTTGATCGTCACCATTGATTATAAGTTATTGTTGACTATGTCAATACCTAACCATGATTACCTTCACATCACATAATATTTGAGAACAAATCATTCCAAAGCAAATGATTTTAGAGGCAATAAATGCATCAACAACTAAAAGAGATTGCTCCCAATATCAAAGTTACTGAATTCTTCAGCTTGACCTTTTCTCCAGTTTATTGTTTTGAAAATTCATTAGGATGAGAAAAGTCAACTCGGTAGTAATATAATTTAAGTTAGATATTTGCATTGAATCGTTTCCATAAATGGTCAACTTTGAGAAATATAAATATTTATATTTGAATTTATTTCATAACAACATCCGAATTTATATTTTTGACACATTAATTAGTCACACACGGACACTTATATTCAAAATTGTATTTAAGCCTTATGTTTGTGCAAGAAAATGGACCGAAGAACTGAATCATTTCCTTGTATTTGAGAAGAACTTCCAGATTAATAGGAAGGAAATTTGATCGTGTAAACATCCACAACTTCAAATTGACCTAATTTCTTCTCAACAAACAAAGGCTTGGTTCAAAAAAATCTTTTCTAATGGAGAGAGTTGGAAATGCAGCTGCATATTTGATAAGATAATTAAATTGAACAAAGTCAAATCTAAAATTAATTAAGCTATTGAAATAGTTGTTTGAGTTTGACTTAAATTTTTTTTTATATAGATTGAGATTGATTCGAGCTTGCCTTGTGTAATTGATATCAAGCTTTTAAATCAAATTAGTTCAAGTTCGAATTAAACTAAATATTATCAAGCTCTTAAGTCAAATTTGATTGTTTCTTTAAAATTTTAATATTTTAACATTTGTTTGATTGATTAGTATAAATAAGTTTTTAAATGAATTTAATCATGAACATAATTTACAAAATATAACCGTATTCATAAACATTAACAAACAGAACATATATATGTTTAAATTTCTTCATTTAATTTATCAAGTTGTTTAAGCTTGTTTATTTAATTGACTTTGATACCTATTGAACAAATATAAACAAACTCTTACCAAATCAAATACTAAACTTATTTACGAATACTCGATTCATTTATAACCCTAGTTGGAAAGGTGATAAAGCCCTATACGTTTCATTAAAAGATTAATAAATCGAAAAAGTTGGATGAAAAGGAAGGATTAGTTGTAGCAAAAGGTGATTTACTCATCCCAAGTGCACCTATCAATCGGTCCTACAATCATCGCAAGGAATATAAATCACAAAGAATAATTTTTTACCGAATTGAACACTAGTGCAGCGGGGGGACAAATGTCTCTGAAAGACTTTGCAATCTTCAAGAATTGATCTTTGCTTATTATAATAAATTTATCGACACGCTAACCACCCAGCGTCTCCATGAGTACGAGTTTACTTGTCGAATAAGCTGGTAGCTGCAAGGACATCTAGTATGATTATGATAATCATCTCAGGGGTTAGAAATTTGCTAGTATTGGTTGCTACACAGTGGGATAAAAACATTGCAGTTTTAGGTAGATTTTACCTTAATTTTGGTAACGCCCTTCTTTTGTACACACATGGATGTTGAACATGGCCCCAGCATATCCAAGATGAGATACCTGATTTCGGAACTGCTAAAAGACATTCAGATTTCACAATTACTCAGTTATTGAACTTTCACCAAACAGCTAGGTTTCAAGCATGAAGCTTCACTTGCAAATAGAAATACAATCCTGAAACTATTTGACTAAGTTTAGATGTTACCGGCTATTTGAAATTTGTGTATACAAAGCATGGTTGATCGAGATGTTGACTCCACAAACTGCATTGGTTTCGGCCAGAATCAAACTCATCCGATCGATATCATATCAGAAACATCCAAGAAAGGTGGTTAAGCATAAGAATTCATTGATCCCTGTTAGCAAGTGTATAGGTACCTTGCAGCGCACTAACATTCGATGAGATATGGAAAGAATCAACAGGCAAAGAGAAACATAAGTTTCAGTTAGTTCCTATTTAGAACATTAGACTAGGAAATTTCCAGCTCAAGGCTCCACTTAAGATTGTGAAGGCTCATATTAACAAATGTAATCAAAGGTGTTCACAAAAAAACTCGGGGAATCATGCATCTACAACAGGAATGAATATTTTAGTTTCCATGCCAATTCTAAAACTGCAGCTCAAGCAGCAGCACACATCCATTTTATACAGAGAGATATATAGGTTCAGATGCATCATGAATTAACGATAGTCTACGTCAACCTGAGAAGAGGTTAGGCTACAGACGTGGATTCCAAAAAATTGTCCAAGTATTCTTTCAGCTTAACTTTGGTGATTGCACCTTCTCTTTTACTTTCTGGAACCTCTTGACCATTTTTGAAGATTATGAGTGTCGGCAAGCCATAAACTTTATACTCTGAAATCAGCTCAGGATTTGCATCATGATCAATCTTGACGACCTTTAATCTTCCCTTGTATTCCTGAAAGTTTCAAATCCCCATTCATTTAATTTGAAATTTTACAACTAATTTAGTTCCATCCTGAATGCTATATTAAACTGCATAGTGGTATACTGGTATGAATGTCAAACCTTTTAAAGATGTGGGTATCTAGTTAGAAACGTCTAATAAAACCAAAAGAACTAGACATTCATGAAAAACCAAGTTCACCTTTCACCATGGTCATATTTATGGGATTTCATGTTGGAGTCATATCGTTTGTATATACCTTAACCTAATAATTAATGTGAAAACAACAATGTATACAGAATAGTGTCATCATAAATCTCATAATTTCAAGGTTAACGTCATTCTCATTGGAACTGAATCTGTTTACAGCACTCATTAATGATTCACTGATGCATCACTTGAAGTTGGAACCCTAACCCACAAGAAACTTCCTTATAATAATTCTCAAATAATATATTATAACACATAAAGAGATCCTTGTTATGAGGCCCTTAGCCCTCAGCCCTGAGCATGGTACAGTGGAAGAGAATTATCATCAATTGCTGATATATGTTCACAAATATCATGAAATAAGAGAAGATTATCTGAGAATTACAAATACCTCAGTAAGCATTGTAGGTTTTTCTATTCAGGGATTTAGTAGGAAGTTCAGTTTTCATCTGCAGGAGTTGAGAGTATCAATTTTGTTGATACACAGAGTCTAGGAGGTACTCCACTTAGGAAAGAGAAAGACAATACATCAAATATCAACAAGAGTAATTGGAAAATGATGGAGGCAAAACCATCAATGACTCAAGGATAGTATGTCTAATGAGACTTTAACACAAGGTATTATGAAAAGTTTTGAAGGGATGTTTCATGTTTAGTAATCTCATTAACTAGGTCCATCTTAGGAGGATTATACACATTACATATGGCAAATGATTGAGATCTAATGAAGCATCTAAAATACATTTTAAAACATTGTGTACGAGTTGACCAAGGTTGGGGAGAAAACTGGAATGGTGAAGGTGCAAGTATTCATTACTTGTTTGTTTAATCTTTTAGTAGACTCTCCTAGTTGACAAGAGATGTAGGGTGGCTATACATGAAGTGACAAATAAATTATTGAATATATTGCTCAAGGAAAGGAAAAGTTATCATTTCAAATTTGAGTTAGAGTACACTAGTTAGACAAAGCGAAAGCAAGAAGAGACAATCATAAAGACAAAGATCTCAACAACACGGACCTAAATTCAAACCTAAATCTTCAGCGGTGTTCAATAATACAAGTGTTAGGTATATGAGCACATCAGAAGAACTATCTAGCGAAGAAGGTAGAAATTCAAGGGTGTGTGCCAACAATCAAAGATGACGATATTGCTGTTCTTGCCATCTTAGAGAAAAACATTGTACCTTCTGTAGTTGGGTATTCGAGTTCAGACTACATGATTACATGTTTGCTACACATTTATTATAGGTGTGATCATACAGGAGTTTGGGTGATGACTCAAGGTAGAGGTCTAAGGCATCGATATGGTAAGACTTAGTTCACCTGGAGGAGCACAACACATCATAGAACAAATGGTGTTTATTCGAAAATAAGAAATTTGATTTCACAAAGATAGTTACATTTAGAGGGTACCACTACATTGATCGCATGACTTTGGTGTGTGTAAAGGAGACCAAGATGAGTAGGACTACTCTAGAGGATCACCTTAGAGTATTAGATGGAGTTGCATGGTAACAACACGTAGTGGTTGAAACAGTTAGGTTTGTGCTGTTGTTGAACCAAATAGGCCTAGCACGTGTTTGTGCTGTTGTTGAGCCAAATAGTCCTAGCACATGCTCCACCAACAATGGAATGTACAGGTGCAACCTAATTAGCCCAATTAAACCAATAATCTCTCTTCTAGGGTTCTTGGGATATTTTCTAAGATTTTTTACAAAAAGTCACACTGGATTTCATATTGGTTGTGATTTTTTTCACCATTGGAGCATTCAAGAACCTAGGAAATGTTTTGGCATGCATGTAGAACTACGGGAACCATATTGCTCGTAAAGAAAAGGATTTTCTTATGTGGAAAACTTTTGATGCCCAGTGAATGCTAGAACTGACATTTTCCTTGTTTCGTTGTGGGTGTTGAGGAAGCATCTAGAGTGGATTGAGAAGGCTTTCAAATCTAAAGTGTGGACAACAGTATGTCTAGTTTCCTTGAATTTTATTCTCATATCATGAACTTGGTTTGACATGGGCTTATGTTGGCACTTGTTAAATTCCTCATACTCTTTTGCTTGTGTTTATTTTTCTATTTTTCACTGGAGCAGAGATGAAGATTCTACCGTGTGGACTTATAGTTAAGATTATAAGTATTCCACAGGTACTAAATTTGGATCTACAAGTGTGTGGTTTGAGCCAGAAGGTTTTATCAAGCAGTGCTAGAGTGATCTTCAATTCTATCGAATGGTATCAGAGGAACTTGTGGATTGTGATCCCAACAAAATCAAACCCCTCTACTTTCTCGAATCAAGGTCCTAGAGGAAAAAAAATACATTTGCAACACTCATAAGATTGGAGATCAATGCAAATTAGTTCCTAGGAGTCCTGGTTATTCATTTCAAACATTTAATACCATCTAAATCTAAGAAGATTTTTGTGTAGACCTGTTTGTGTGCATGGGCAAGAGAACGAAAGGAAATTAAGGAAAAAGAGGGCAAGAGAAATAAGCAAAAATGAGGGCAAATGAATTCTGCCCATTAAAGTAGAAATGGAGGAGGAATACGTTTTTTGTCACCTACTTGATTTTAACTTTAAGCTTCCAAACAAGGGAAACCAAACAACATTCGAGAAATAGACTAATTCTCTGATATAACACACGAAATTAACACAAACAAAAGAGAGAAATAATTAAAGGAAGCAGGAACCTGCGAAGCCCACTCAATGACGGAGGAGATCAATCGGCAAGGGCCGCACCAGTCGGCGACGAACTCCACCAGGACGGGGAGCTCCGATCTCAGCACCTCAGTGGCGAACTCGCTCTGGCCGATCTGAGCGAGCGCGCCACAGCGGATGGCGATCCTCGCTGGGGCGTCGCGCAACTGGGTCGCCGCTAGTCCCCACGCCCTCAACGGCGCGATCGACGCAAAAGGGCGATACGCAGGTAAGCAGATTCGGCGGCTGAGGTCCAGATGCCGATTCAGCGAGAAGGCAGACGGCGGCGGCCGACCGGCGGCGTAGGGGGAGAAACTAGTCGTCGCCATGGATGCGTATCGCACTCGTGTGGAGCGCAGCAGATGACCAAATACGGATGTGTATGGCTCACATTCGCTCTCAATTATATCTAGACTTTTTTGCAAATTCAATTATATCTAGACGTTTTTACAAAATATACCTGAGAAACTTACACATCCATCCTCATTTTTTTCATATTTATAATTTTAAATCTTAGTTTTCTACATTAGCCATTATAAAATTTAATATTGGGATTTATCAAAATTATAATTTTCCACTACTCAACCTCTTCTCTTTCTCAAATTTTAAAAACTCTTTTATCTTAATAATCATTATTCATTTTATTTCATTTCTTATTTCAAATTATATACTTTTTTTTTGAACCACACAATTAAAAACAACTCTTAGACATATAAAGATGTGTCCTTAATTACATCACTCTTTAATTTAGAACTAACACATTAAGTTAGGTTTTTTTTGGCAAAACTTTAAGATGATATTTGGGGGATATAACAAAAGAATCTTGTGAGATTCTGTTAAAAGCGAGGCGAATCCCATTACCCCCCACTCTTAGATTTTGTTACAGCAACGATCTCGGACACGACTTGGGACACGACGGTGGGCGCGAAGGATTTCCAGCTCCGCTGCCTCTCTCTTTGCGGCTGGCCCCACAGAAGTATCCAATGGCCGTTCGTCGATGTTGCTTCTTTCTTCTCTGTCCGCTTCGTCTCCGTACGCTTCATTTGCCTCTCTCTCTCTCTCTCTCTCTCTCTGTGTCTTCCTTCGCCGTCGCGATGGCTTCCGGTAGATTCCCTAGCGGCGCGGATTTCCGTTCGTACTTTTGCCACCAATGCCGCCACGATGTGCCTCTCTTCGCCTCCGTCGGCAGCGACCTCACCTGCCCCTTCTGCCGCGGCGGATTCCTCGAGGAGTCCCATCCCCCTCCGCTGGTCCCTTCTTTTAACACTCAGGATCCCTTGTTACCTCTTGCTTCCGGCGGCGGCGACCCCTTCCTCGTTCCCCCCTCTCCGCTCCCCTTCCTTGTGTCCACCTCTTCCGAAAGCTTCGAGCTCCGCAGCCCGACGGACGTCGCCGATGCTCTAGGCCAGGGTGGAGCCTCCCTCCCGGTCTCTCCCGGACCTTCTCCATTCAGTCCTTCACTCTTCCTCCAGGATTACATGCATCAGCTACTCTCCGATGGTGGCGGCACCCAGGCCGTCCTCGATGGCGGCGGCGGCGGAGGAGCCACCCCAGGGGACTACTTCATGGGCCTTGATCTCGAGCATTTGATTCATCAGTTGGCGGAGAACGATCCCAATCGCTACGGCGCGCCGCCTGCAGCTGAATCCGCCATTGAAGCCCTGCCGGACATCAAGGTCTCGGCTGAATCGGTTGGCTCCGAGGAAGCCCAGTGCGTCGTGTGCTGGGACGCCTTCCAGGTCGGCGGTGTGGCAAAGCAGATGCCTTGCAAGCACATCTACCACAAAGATTGCATCTTGCCGTGGCTTGCGCTGCACAATTCCTGCCCGGTGTGCCGGTTTCCACTTCCAGCCGACGATCCAGGACACGAGCAACGCCGAGGCGACCCTGCGATGAATAATTCTACTGCGTCTGCAACTGGCACTTCTGCGGGATCAACGAGATCGCAAAGGAACTTTAGCATCCCAGTTATGCCTCATGAATTGCACAATTTAGGTAGTAATTCCGGTAGAACGGGCGATGGGAACGATATCAACTGCAATGGCGCTAATACCGATGCAGACTCTGGTCACTGAAACCAGAACAGAGACCTAATGGAAGAAAGATAGAAATGAGGATCATTCAAGGTAAAGGCATCAGACGTTCTTTATTCTGTGAATGTTCATTAACTAGTTTGCCTTTGATTAGGCGATCAATTTGCCTCTCGATTTGTGGTTTGCTCTGATGTAGAACAAAACCTGAAACTATGAATGATTCTGTTAAGTTGTAAGATTTGATGGAGAATCGCAAAGAGATTGTTCATGTGAGGGTGAATTTAGCAGACAGCTTGTTTGCCTTGTTATATTTGCACTGTGACTGTTTGAGTAACTCTCCATTTAGAAAGCTATCGTCTTCTTCAGTATTGCTGTAGCCAGTCCTTTTTGGCCATGAATGCTTAATTTTGGCCTTCTTTCGACCGCTAGCAAATATCGAAGTTTAGTTTATGTTTTTTGCTTAGTGTTTATCAGTGACTATATAGTGTTCTTAGCAGATTGCTGTAACCTTAAGAATGCTAAAAACTCCTGCATCTCTACTGTAAATTCCATGCATCGCCATACAAATGGCTTCTGTTTTTCAGTTGGTACAGTTCTATATAATACTTTGTTCCTTCCATTGTTTCAGGCAGGATGGAGACACTCTCAGAGTCGGAGATTTATCGAAGACGAGATTTTCATCGACTAGTATTGCTTACATATAATTGTTCATGTAAAGTGACTGCCTGATCATTTTCTGTAACCATTGCTAACTTCATTCTACAAAATTCCCCCGTTGTCATCCTGTAAATAAAAATTATGTTCCTTGAAATCAGATGATGTTGTGTTGGATTGTCGATGTTCATTGCGCAAAATATGAAAGCAAAGAGACAACAAGAAGTTGGGTTAGTTTTGTACAAGACAGGAAGAACAGAAACAGTTCAGATCAATCCTCCCCCTGCCAAATCCAGCAGGAGTCATCTCCGGTTCAACTGCATCGTCGTCCTCGATCGACTCAGCATCCTCTTCCTTGATGGTTTCCAGCACCTTCGGCACCTTTAGCTTCTCCACCAGGACGATCTCCGGCGGAGCAACCTCCATTGCA
The DNA here is from genome assembly GCA_037177395.1 of Alpinia galanga. Classification (NCBI taxonomy): domain Eukaryota; kingdom Viridiplantae; phylum Streptophyta; class Magnoliopsida; order Zingiberales; family Zingiberaceae; genus Alpinia; species Alpinia galanga. The sequence continues at coordinate 9,495 of JBAMHZ010335010.1, forward strand.
AAGTGAAACAAGTAGCCTCCGGCCATGGTTGACTCAGACTGAGGCACAATTGGGGCATTTATAGGCACAATTGGGGAAGACTGAACTGTGCCACTCTCGTATCAAAGGTATCACTGAAGCATCCTGATGATTACGAAATTATGAATACCAAAGTGCAAAACTCTCCCCACCTCAGCTGGCGCCCGTGCTGGACGTCCAATCAGATCGCAGTTTCGTAGTGGGTACGTCGAGTTAGAGTTCCATTCGATGGAGGCGAAGGCGATCCAACTTAGATTCCTTTTTGAGCGTGCGCGTGGGAGAAGAATCTGCACCGTCGATTGATCGCCCACGTGTCGCTTGTTGTCTGGAAGTCGTAATTTGATAAGATCTCATGCTTTGTCGTAGATATTTAATGTTGATTAAAAAATGTATCTTTTTTTTTTTTGCTTAGGCCACGTGGTGCTCGTGGTGTTGAGATGCTTAGTGGGGGTTTGAATGGAATCGACGAACACGCAAGGTTGGCTGATTGATCGGATACAATGTACCTTCATCTAATCCCACTCAAAATATTGTGTTAGATTTGGCGTAATCTATTTAAAATTAGATCAGCTCGGCGGTTCAGCTAATCGGGGTGCATTTGATATAGTGAGGATCGAATAGAATCTAACTAAAATTAGAAAAATAGAATAAGAATAAAATAAAAAGAAAATGAATTTATTCCATTTTTTAAAATAAATCTCACCCCTCCAAACTTAATTGTCGATCAAAAGATAACATGCCTAGCCAATATGTTAATTGATCCACTCGAGCTCGATTGGTCTTTCCTACTTGATCGGTCAAATGAGACTATTTTTTAGTTCGGAGTGAATTACACATCAGACGGAAAGTCCACTCAATCTAACTTGCTTATTACTAGACCAAACGACCATTGACTATTACGTGTGTAATTTGATAGAGGTGCAATCAAAGTTTTCAACTATTTACTGTAATGGATCTCTGGATCAATTTCCAGTGAGTGTAAAAATACCTCGTTGGATGCTTAATCTTCCTCAAAACCTTGGACAAACAAATTATTTTATTGTAACATCCTAAATGAAAATATTAGATCAAAATAGTTCAACTTACTGGAATACATAGGCAAACATGTTTAATTGTTATGTGCATACAATGGTGTGAGAAGATAGGATTTAAATCTGAGCACAGACCGTCGACACCTGTATGTTTCAGCTTTTCAAGTCTGGTTCCAGAACGCACAAATTATTTCGTCTAGACCATATTAGCCTGAGATGCGCCCCGGTTAACTGATCAAACCCGATCTATAATACTATCAATGGTGGTAAACACATATCAAAAGAAAACTTGACAGCTATCGATCCCATAAACCTATTTGGATAATGAACTCGAGGTGATCGAGTTTGATTTTAAAACTGGCTGAAATCACATTTAGCAGCATACCATCCTGGTAAATTGGAAATGTCCACCGATAATAAGAAACAAGAAATGAAAGAAAGAGAATATGTGACCATGTCATCTAAATGATTTGGTTGAATCCCCAAAGGAGTCATATATCAGCAGCAAGAAAATTTCCAGATAAAGAAACCTGAAATATTTGATGTAACTAATTATGACTAACCAAGAATTATCAAACAAAATATATATATATATATACCTTTTCGCCCAACTTGAAGGGGGGTAGGCCTTTGTAAGGGCATCCACTACACCTGAATGCATCCCCAAGCCCACACTGGAAAATGAAATTGGTTGATCAAGGAACGATGAAACAGTTAATCATACTATATTGAACTTCAGGAATAAGGTCGAATGTGAATTGTGAAGTACATTGCCACAGGCAGATTGAGGATTGTTTATCTGCTCTGCAGTTAGCTCGAGTTTCTGCACTTTTGCTTCTGACTCAGCCCTGCCACAAGTACAGTTCTTGCAGGCCTTCCTGGCGCTTCCGACCTCACAGTCCCCAACTTAGTCAACATTGATAAACAGTGTCATTGATTGCCAAGGAAATACAGTAAAGTGAGAAGTTGTCAATCATACTTATAGGCAGCTGCGGTTTCTTCAAATCTTCATTGGTTAAGAGGCTATCTTCATCGATCAAATCTGATTCATTATCGACAACAATTTTTGGTACTGAAGTATTATTCACGGCTTTCTTCAAGGGAAATGATGAACCAGTAGCCCAAGCAGCCTTTTTAGCCTTAATCTACAGCAAAGTGCAAACAGTTTTAGTTTACCACAGTATCAAAAAAGAGATGCAATAAACGATAGTTGCAGAAATTGCAACTGTTGGAATCTTACACTAACAGATGGAGAATTTCCAACTGACAGCAAATGATTCATTTTTAGTGGCTGCACTTCTACGAAACCTTGCACGAGCAGTTTACGCTCCAACTTTGAACTTGTCTGTAAAAATACAGGTAAAAAATTTTACTCTCCGTATGTTTAGTAGCAACAGAAAGTTCTCATGATTAAATTTAAAAGGTTACCTTTTCTGAAGTATCAAAAACTGGAATGGCCTGTAATAGGAGTTTGCCACCAGGCTTTAGCACCCGAACAATCTCTTGAAGCCAGTGCTCTTCAATTAGCTGATACTTTCTTGAAGCAATAACAACCACATCTAAAGATGAAGATTCATTGGACAATTTCCCTTCTGTCAAATAGGTGAGCCAACATGAATTTGATAGAAAATATATAACTCAAGATTGACTTGATGCAAAAGATAAATATTGCAGGGATCTTTAGCTTAGTAGAAATTAATGTGTGATAGCTTAACAACAATTTGTTTTATTTTCTTATCCTAGAATATGTAAAGTAGATTTTGAATGATCCAGGATTTAGGCGATTGGATAACATGGTTTTGGGAGTTTATTTGTCTCAACGATTAGTTTTAATTTGTTATTCCAAAATATGATGTTCAGAAATATTTTTGGGATGATAAAAAATTTAGTGGATTGCAACATGAAGTAAAGGGGATTAATTATTCTAGGGGTTCAGACATCATGAATTGGTGGTGCTGATTGAATAGCTCACATGCCTCATGTTAAATAGGCAACATAGGACTAGTGGATTTTTACTTGAGATGTGAGATTTTTTAAGATACAATAAGTCACTATCTTTTTATACTGCTCGTAGACGGACTCACTGTATACATTCAAGATACAGTACCGTGGTGCATGTTGTTTGCAGATGATATTGTTTTAGTAGATGAGACATGTGGAGGAGTAAATGCTAAATTAG
>JBAMHZ010335118.1:0-12721 GCA_037177395.1 Alpinia galanga
TCCTCGCGTTGTTGAGATTACTAATTGATAAATTGGCTCTCTCAGGACTCTCATGCAGATTTAATTCCAAGTGTGCTTGATGCTCTTAATGAGGTAAAAATTTAACTGCTGTCTTTCCCTAAGTAAATAACTATTTTTTAAAAAACTTACTCAAGGTGTCATTTTAAATCTGCCTTTATCATGAATGATTGTTCATTATCTGCAGTATGTTTGTGCTTTTGATAATATCACTATGTCGGACATGTCAGTTGTATGAAAACAGCTTACTGTTAAGAATTACATTTTCAAATTTATCGTGATCTTCAGATCGCTTTTCATCCTAAGTTTCTTCCATCCCGTGTTGAGAAGGAGAGGCGAGCTATTCTTTCAGAACTGCAAATGATGAACACAATAGAGTATCGTATTGATTGCCAGGTGAGTAGGAGTCGATATGTAGGCATTCATGTGCTCCATGTTCTACAATTGACAATTATTAATATCTGTGGGGTTCTCCTAGCAGTTGCTTCAACATTTGCATTCAGAAAACAAACTGAGCAAAAGATTCCCAATTGGTTTGGAAGAGCAAATCAAGAAATGGGACCCAGAGAAAATCCAGAAGTTTCATGAGCGATGGTATTTTCCTGCAAATGCTACATTGTACTTAGTAGGTGATATCGATGACATCCAGAAGATAGTCACTCAAATTGAGGTGAGTTTAACTGAAACAGTTCCTTTCCTAGTTGTATATGTGCTATAAATTCAAATAGTTGGTACTAACTATTGAATTGTAACTTAGTTTGTCTTTGAAGGAACTCTTGGAAAGAATGAAACAGAAAATGTTCATACTCCCAGTAAGTTCGGTGCCATGGCTAGTTTTCTTGTTCCGAAGTTGCCTGGTGGCCTTGGTGGAAGTCTTTCTAATGAAAGATCTTCAATTTCGTTTGATCAACAAATGTTGACAAAAAGAGAGAGGCAGTCCGTCAGGCCTCCTGTGGAACATCAGTGGTCTCTTCCAGGACTAGGTCACAGTGCTAAGCCTCCAGAAATATTCCAGCATGAGTTGGTTCAGAATTTCTCATTAAACATGTTTTGCAAGGTAACACATTACTACTAGATAATAGGTCTAAACTTGAAGAATATTTTGAGAGTAAAACCTTGTTCAAAGTTAGATCGTCTGTGAATTAGTTATTTTGATGGAAATCAGAAATCAGGTTAGGCCTGTTGCCTGACTTCTTTCTACATTTCACGTTGCTTGAATTTGCTGACTATTATCTCTATTTTGTAGAGCATTCTCTTGCACATTTTGCACTTTTTAGAGTACGATAACTTCTACAAGCCTCATCCGGCAATATCCATAGTGAACTAGAATACTGTTGGCTTTAACCCTCCTTGAGTTTAACTTATTTGCTGCTTTTTTATATAAAAGTTGACAAGTTTGATTGTATTCTACCTGATTTATGGGAATGTTTTACTATTCAACGTGATGCCTTGAGCAGATTATGTTGGATGTAAATTTTTTTTGCAATGTTTGAAGCAAAGCTAATTCAGGTAACAAAATGATCATCTTAGAAAACTATCCAACATGTAGTTTCATCAACATGATCTACATATGGCTTTTTCAGTTGCCATCTTGTTCAAATCTGCTGCTCTTGGTATGTTCTGTTGGATGGAACCTTTGAATTTTAAACATTTTATGTACTATGTGTGCGTTTTCATTAGGAAAATTTCAATGTGTCCATTTTCCGGACATGCATTGTGAGAGTTTGCGTGGAAAAAGACAATGAAACTGAATGCTTCTTTCACAATTGATAAAAGATGTGACTGGATAATCAGATCATTCTTAGCTAGGGTTGCATTGGACCCACCAGTCAGCATGTAACTATGTCAACAACCTCAGGAACACGAATGGGATAAAATTCCTATAGTCGACCAGAAAACATGTTTTTTATGTTGTGGTGTATTCTGCTATGATGTTTCATTTAGATACACATCCTAACTTGTTAGCTTTTTGAAGACCTGTTCTATTTCAATAGGGTACGTTTCACGGAACTGGCTAATGTCTCTTATATATATTTTTTATCTTGTAGATTCCTGTGAACCAAGTTTGCAAATATGGAGACCTGCGAGTTGTCTTGATGAAAAGAATATTTTTGACAGCTTTGCACTTCCGTGTCAACACTCGATATAAGGTAATTACTTCTGAGGATAATATCTCGAGGCAATACTTTCAGGATCATTATAATGGCTGATATTCTTATTTCTTTGCTGGGGCACAAGCAAAATTGAATCTCATTCCAAATCTCAAGTTTTTCATTAATTAGTCACTTAATGAGGTTGTTTAAGTTAGATTTTCCAATCTCAGTTTGCGCATCCGAATAAGTAGATCGAAGTGGTCCTATTCTTTCCTAAATTTTTATCTTACAAAATGTTAAAAATTGATCATATATATATTTTTTCAAAATTATACACAATGTTCTAAAGAAAGACCTAGGCTTGATATATGGTTTTTTAGGGGGTCACTCCTAGGTCGGTTTGTTGGTGCCTTTGAGGCCATCTAGAAAGAAACATACTTTAGTTTATTACTACTAAAGAACTTATATGATGATTTTTCTCAGCTAAAAATATCTAAAAAAAGATTTTCTCAACTGAAGAATACTAATTTTTGTGATTGTGGAATAGCGTACTAAATTTGTTATAACGTAAATTACAAGTTTTGAATAATTTTTGTGCTACATTGTTTTATTATTATTTTTTACATTGCATGGATGACATATATCTTCTTCTATGTGGAGTGTTTAATTGGATTGATTAATTAGTATACCTTAATCAATATATGCTAGTCATTTTTATCAAAATTTAATATTTTTAATATTATTTAATATTTGGTTGTATATTCTTCCACATATGCCCTCACGTGGCACAGGTCAGTTGCCTGTTGTTTGGAAACACATTCTAAAATTGCTAATCACACCTTTATATGCCCCCCCTAGGAAAAATGTTTGAATTTGCCCCTCAGCTCAAAATCTTAGGTACTCCACACATTTACCAGAAAAGTTTAGTTGCATGTGATGCATCATCTAGTTTTTTACATGGATTAAAACATGCTATTTGGTAAAATCCAACCACATTCATTAAAATGGTATGGAATCATAACTTCAGTTAGTTCTAGAAATGCGTCTGGGTAACTATATTTTTGAGGAACTCTACCCATCTAGCTTGCACATGCTTCCTTCTTTTGCAATTGGATGAAACTGCCAAGTAAGATGGAATGTGACCTCATTCAGTAATATCTAGTTTCCTTTAAAATAAAAAAACATTTACCCCTCTACTTGAGCTCCAGGTGTCTTAGTGGGCAATGTTAATGGGTTGCATGCCTCAGTTGGCAATCCGATACGAGAGAGGAGAATATCTGGAAAAGCAAAAACCATTGTTGGTCGACTCATTAAAACAACGAGAAGGATCTCTTGTTGGTCTTCCAATACCATATCCAGCAAAAATAGACTAGGTTTTCTAGAATCTCAGAATTATACCAAGTTAAACTAAAAGAAAATTGAGAATAAGATCATGAACCTAAAATGGTTTGTTTTTGTTGCATCGGGTCCATACCAACCATATCATACTAATAGGTATAACAGTATATTCAGCAATTGGGTAGCTTGGGTTACAATACCCTGTCAGTTTGACCTATACGTACTATTTGATGGATAACTTCTGATGTAAATGGAACTTTATGAATGATGTTAATTTCATATTTGTTATTTTTATGTAGGAATCTTGAAAATGGACTTGTGAATACTTTTGTTTTAAATTGCGTCTAGTGTTTTATGAATCCTCAAAATTTGCAGAGTTCAAATCCTCCATTTACATCAATTGAGTTGGATCATAGTGATTCAGGAAGGGAGGGATGCACTGTTACCACTCTTACTGTGACAGCAGAACCTAAAAATTGGCAGAGTGCTGTAAAAGTTGCTGTTCAAGAGGTTTGTATGAATAATATATTTCTTAAAGCTACTGAAAATGGTTTCAGTTGGTTTAATGTTGCATATGAAATTCTAAATTTATGACTGATTTGAGATAAATTGATGAATTGAGATAACTTTTGGACAACTGTCTCTAGATGATGAATCAGAATCCTGTATTTTGTTTATTTCCATGCCAATTCAAGCTTATATTTGTTGTTGAATTATAGATCTTTTAGCCTGACTTTCCCTCCAACCACCTGCAAAATTTGTAGGCCCAATTTATTCTTACTTCAGAATTCCCCTTTTATTCACCAACACTGCATGAGCTTTTTTTGTTTCTGTAATTGCACATTTGATGTGTCTTAAATGTATCAAAAATTCAATCCATAACCACTTGGAGCTTATTGTATATTTACTTTTCTTTGTTATAAACATGTTTAGTATTTTTTATCACTTGGTTACTTAGGTTAAAAAAATGTGAAGTGTAGTGGAGTTGGTATTATTCCTTTTGGATATCATTGAGGTCCATGATTTGTGCTTTCCCTGGCATCAGGTTCGAAGATTGAAGGAGTTCGGTGTCACAAAAGGAGAACTAACTCGTTACATGGATGCATTGTTGAAAGATAGTGAGCAATTGGCTACAATGGTTGACAGTGTTCCTTCTGTTGACAACTTGGAATTTATTATGGAGAGTGATGCTCTCTGTCATACTATAATGGACCAGAGACAGGGACATGAGAGTTTGGTTGCAGTTGCTGAAACAGTAACACTTGAAGAAGTAATACAATAGTTTATGTTAATAAGGCTTATTCATTAGACTTGACAAATTTTATCTTGCTAGATGCTAATAGCCCTCACCCCAATTAGTGATAAGGTTTGGTTGTTATTGTTGTTGCTGCTGTTGTAGATGCTAACAGCCCACTTTTGCTTTCAGGTTAACTCCATAGGTGCAGAAGTTTTGCAGTTCATTTCAGACTTTGGTAAACCTACTGCACCACTTCCAGCAGCTATTGTTGCATGCGTTCCCACCAAAGTACATACTGATGGGATGGGAGAATCAGAATTTAAAATCCATTCTCATGAAATCACTGATGCTATAATAGCAGGTTTGAGGGAACCCATACATGCTGAACCCGAGGTATATCTTTTCCTATCTCACTTGGAATCTAGTTTCTGATCAGTTTTTTCTGTGGTTTGTGCTCTGCATAGTAATTTAAATGCTATTATCATAATTTAATTTGAAGTTATTCTATTTCCATGAAAAAGATCTCAAATTTAAACTCATGTTGATAATGATAAGAAAGTGATCTGCAATAAGGTTGTTAAGGTAAATGAGGGAGTTCAAACAATGTTGGTTAGAGCAATTGCACTTTGTTATATGTTGCTTTCATCAAGCCAAGCTTCTTGTGCTCATAGGGAACTGCTAGTTTTTGAAATATCTTCACAATGTGTGAATATGTCTAACTATCCTGATGTTAAATTTCTTGAATTCATGTCTTTCCCAGTCAATTGCACATTTTTTCTTAGAAGCATGTGTAGAAATGGCGCAAAACTGGTAATAGTGCTTAGTTTTGTTTGAAAGTAAAGTGGGATCTAAAATTGTTCCAGGCATATATTTCCGATTTCCTTGCATTTTTTATTAGAACTTCCAATTTTATGTTCATTGTTCAAATTTGTGAACCTATGATAACTATGATGGACCATGCATTCTTCCTAAAAAGGAAGAGAACATGAATAATTAGTCAAACTGATCAGTAGTCTTTGGATAAATATGATCCTTGGTCAATGCTAATGGATATCCATGATCATCTGTATGACTGGCTACTGTTTAATTTCTCATTAATCTCTTTTACATATTTATATCATTCTAAACAACCTTACTTTAAATTTCTTCAAATATACTATTATATATATTTTTCTGGCTATGGTAACTATAATTCACATACTACTTGAATTTTGTATATTAACATTAAAAATGATGTGTTTATTATTAAGGGCAGCACTGACAGTGTGAATGTGAAAAGAGTAGTTGCGAATCTAACGTCTACTTGTTTAAATGTAAGATGGATTTAAGCAGTCATTTAAGCAGTCCTGATCTGGTTATATGCTTAATTCCTTCAAAAATTATGAGCACAAGAAAATGGCACATAAAGAATTGCAAAATTTGCCCAATGGAAGCGATGATTCAAAAGCTGATTTTACTGTTGGTTTTGTATTTTTTTTTAAATGTGTGGGTTTTCTCATCCAGGACGATTATCAGTTTCCACTCGAAAAGATGGTTTCAATTTGTAGAGAAATGGAATGTGTTCTGCAATCATATAGGTTCCTTAACTGTTGATTTCTCTCTGCAGCTTGATGTACCAAAAGAGCTAATAAGTGAGTCATTGCTGAAGGAGTTGAGAGCACAAAAAAGCCCATCTTTTGTTCCCATCGTGAAGGAAGGGAATTTGACTAAGATATTTGACAATGAAACTGGCATAACTCAATGCCGTCTTTCAAATGGGATTCCTGTAAACTACAAGGTAGTTTGTCCTTTGAAATGTTTTGTGATTGTGATCTTGATTTTATATCTACTTGTCTGCATAAACTATGCTGTCCATTTTCAAACAACAATAACGTATTAGCTATTAGGGATCAAACTAAAAACATCAAGATCATCAACATTGAGAACAATTGAGCAATTATATTCAATTGAAGACTGAAGATAAACCAATTAAGTTCATATCTATAAGACTAACATAATAACTATTAGCATAATATCCCATGTGACTCTAAACTACAAAAATTAAATTCGATTTTACCAAAACAATTGATGGAATTTTAGAGGAAAACCATTTTTTCTATATAATTATTATCTTTAACACCTAAACATGCTTCAATTATTAAACCAACCCCCCCCCCCCCTCCCTTTCAATTTTTGGCTCCTTCATGACCTATAAGAGAGGTATAGTTTAAAATTTTGTTCTGTCTTGGTCAATGTGGATGATAAATATCATTTAACCAGTCTACCAAAATCGAAACTAGCTATCATAAGTGAAATTTACATGGTTCACCAGTGACTGTGCCACCCCCATGTATCACCTGTTGATTAAGTAATGAAAATTTAAACCCTATGAAACTGGTTTAAGTCATTTAAACCCAAATTAACTTAACTTGGATCCATTTCCAAATGATTTATCAATTGAACATATAAGTTATGCTAATTAATGGTTTAGATATGTAATATAAAGTGTAACTCCTGATATTTATTTCGTCTACCTACCCATAACCTATGTTGGATACCTATACTCGAACCTAGCACTCTGTGCTAACACTTAGTCCTATTCATGATGTGTAAAGTCATGTTAGATGCCACATCCATGTCTCATACTAGTATTCGAGTTTAAGCAACATAGCATATGTAATCGTATACAAGCATTATATTAAATTATCAATCAACACATGATAACTCATTTTAAACCCATAATTAAAGTTCAAATTCCTGGTACATATATTATACATATGCCTCCTCTAGCTCTTGCTTTGTGATTTTAACTTCTAGTATTCTTCCAATGTATATTGATAGCCATGTGGACTAACCAATTCAAATAGAAAATGGCCTAGGAATAGTATTTAATTTGACCAATTGAAAGGTATGATGTTTGGGATGGATGTTTCAATGTTTTCGTTTAATATAATACACTTGTTCAAGTATTTAAAAAGATTTCTGACCGTAACACATTTGGCGTCGATAGTCTTGTAAGCTATGTTATAAGTTGTGGTGCTCCTTGTACTCGGTGACTTGTTTATATTAAGATTTTAAAAATTCTATGCAAGTGATATGGTCAACCCATGACATAGCCAATATTCATATTGAAAAGATGTTGATAAAAGTTATTTGGCTCAATGTTTCTTGTTGTTGGATTTGATTGAAATTTCTTCATATTTGATCAACTAGTGTTTGTTTTTCTTCTTTTTCTGTGCCTTATCTGTATAGATTACAAAAAATGAAGCTAGGTGTGGTGTCATGCGCCTCATCGTGCGTGGTGGAAGAGCAGCCGAAACATCTGATTCAAAAGGAGCTGTTGTAGTGGGTGTTCGAACTTTAAGTGAAGGTGGATGTGTTGGTAACTTTTCCAGGGAACAGGTGTGTTCTTTGTAAAACTGGAATTGATTGTTTTCCCCTTTAAAATGTTATTGTGCATGGACATGGCAATTTTCAGATTTGAGAATTTGCAGTGGTCTCTGTTTGACTTAAAATCTAGTTTCAACTTCAAATTGTTTGTATGTAATTAGAACTAACTGTTTTTATATCTTCATTAATGACTTGTAGTGGCTCAGTCTTGGGATGTATTTTTTGATGATTCTGATTGAGATTTTTTTAGAAATTGATTGCTACTTATATATTTTTTAACCCTGGCAATATTTTGATGACAAATAGATGGGTTTCTGGTGAAGATAGCTTATGTACTTTGTATAGAATTAATTGTTACTCAAAGAAAGTTGCTAGATTAATGGGGATTGATAGTTCTGTTACTGTAATAAACAACAAACTGAACTGTATACTATGAAAAAGAAATGATCCACTTGACATAGCAATGTCAAAGAGAAAATATCTAGGTATCCAACCAATTACGGAAGGAGTGAAATGCATTGTTTCTTGAGCTGGGGATTAATGACATGTTGATTCTTCTTCTCTACTCCAGGTAGAACTTTTCTGTGTTAATCACTTAATCAATTGCTCACTAGAGTCCACTGAGGAGTTCACTGCAATGGAGTTTCGTTTTACCTTGAGAGATGATGGAATGTGTGCAGCTTTCCAACTTCTTCATATGGTACTTGAGGTAACTATTTTATTCCAAATCCATTTTCGAGTTTATCCCTGTAGAGATTAATTTCTTGTTTTGTACATTCATAGTTAAATTTATATACAATGATTTTTGCTGAAAATTATAGTGAAAGGTACTTTCACTGGATCAAGTTAAAGCTTATATGTTTCTTGTTGTGACTATGTCTTTCAGCACAGTGTTTGGCTAGAAGATGCATTTGATAGAGCAAAGCAGTTATATTTATCCTATTATCGTTCAATCCCAAAAAGCTTGGAACGTTCAACTGCTTGCAAACTTATGCTTGGAATGCTAAATGGTGATGAGAGATTTGTTGAGCCAAGTCCAGAGTCGTTAGAAAATCTGACACTTGAATCAGTTAAAGATGCTGTTATGAATCAGTTTGTTGCAGACAATATGGAGGTGGGCAATTTTTTCTCATCATTTTGTTCTTTATAACTGATTTCCTTTTGTACTGAACTTTTTATCCTTTTAATCTTATCTTTGTTGGGTTATTAATAAGCATAAACCAGTAAATATTGTTGGATACTTACATTAGAGTGTCTTTGACCATCTGTTGTTCTTGTAGGTTAGTATCGTTGGAGATTTCACTGAGGAAGACATTGAAGTCTGTATTCTTGATTATCTGGGGACAGTCAGTTCAACAAGCTCCAAAACTAAGCAGGATATTGAACCAATTACTTTCCGTCCTTTCCCATCTGACCTGCATTTCCAACAAGTATGTAATCATAATCCTTTTCTTTAGTGAGATTGACTATCAAACAATATTATGGGTGTGTGGACAAGTTGCAAAAATCTTTGTTTTTATAAAGAAAATAGAGAATAGTAGAAGACAATCAATTTATGGAGTTTGAGATTGCATAGGGATCTTCACCAAATGAATGGGCACCTATATACCCAAGTCCAACTACAGTAGTCTACAATCCTCAAGGGCTTAACTATTTATGCTGGAAATAAGAGAATTCAATACCTTTAATTTTGAAAAATAAATAGAGAAATATGGAAACAATTATTTATGAAGTTTGAGATTATTACATTGGGATTTGGAGATACTGTTGTCCTTGTTTGAATAAAAAATATGTTTTATTTGCACTATATCTCTTTCCTAGATCCCATTGACTTAGCTATTTTGATCTTGTGCTCATGAGTGGTGTCAAATTATGTGTGAATAAGGATAATTAGGATTTGTTGGTTACATCTTTTGGATTGAGAAATATAGAATCACTAGACAGTGATTAGTCTAAAATGGACTTGGTAGTAGGGAGTCTTGGTATTGTCTATTTATTTTGTTCTCTCTTATGTAGGTGCTATCTTTCATCACCCAGGAACTACTTGGCTTATGTTAAGAATCTTGTGGATAACAACTGTCTGATTGCTTCTCGATATAAAGATATACTTAGTGTTTAGATGTTGAATGTGATTGCTCAAAAATATCTTTCCCATTAACAGGTACACTTGAAAGACACTGATGAGAGGGCATGTGCATATATTGCGGGCCCAGCACCAAACCGTTGGGGATTCAATGCTGAAGGAAAAGACCTTTTTGAATTGATAAATCCATCAAGTATGAATGGTAAATTATGTCAAATTGTTGGATGCGTTTATCTATTATTATGCCCCCACATACAATGCTGTGTTGAACCATTAAACGTAGAGATAGTTCATGTCTAGTAACCAATGTTTTTCAAAAGGTTTCTTCATAACAATACAAGTAATGTAAGGTGAAAAAATATTTTTACAAATTATTTAATGAGCACTCATAAAAAAAGCTGATTGTGTCCAGAAAATTATCAAATTTAGGAACAAGTTATTCTTGAAATATATGATTGAGTGAGATTAAAGTATCTTTAAAGAAAATGAAAATAGGTATAAATGTTTATCTAATTGAGATTCATCTTTGAGCTTGGAAGAATTTAGGAGATCAGGTATAATATGGTCAACTAAGTTATTCAATCTTTAAAAACTAAGATGCCTAAAAATAAAGGAAAAGTTATTGTTGCCAATTTATCACTGAAGGCAGTATACATTGATCCAATCAAGTCAATGAGCCATAACATGCAACTTTGGAAAAGGTTATTGAAAAGAAATTAAGAGTTGAGACAAATGTTTTAAAAAATTTAATTTGGTTTATAGATGTTACATATTTTTTGAAAACAAAGTAATGAGAAAAGAATTAACAAAAGCATGCTTGTCCAAATTAGTCTGGATAATTCCTAGTTCCCCTTAACTATTGACTACTCAGTAATTCCCATTTTCTCCTCAAAAAGCAATAATTCTTTACCAGTGTTGCTGTAAGAACTTATGCTTGGAAAAAAGAAGAAATAATGATATCTTAGAAATTATTGAGGTGCTTCTTAAGTGATGATATTTGCTATCATATAGCATGTGAATTTTTCTATTGCACAAGCTGATGACTAATTCAAATACAGGAGAAATGCCCAAGACAAATGAATCAGTTCTTCTGGAAGAGGAAGCCATTGAAAAGAATGTTGAACAAGGTCTTCGAAGTCATCCCCTATTCTTCAGCATTACCTTAGGCCTGCTAGCTGAGGTTATAAATTCCAGGTACACTCTCGGTCAATGTTTCATTCTTTCTGGAAGATTGCTTTAACACTTTAACTATGTTTCTTTATTCCTTCTGGAATAGCCATCTCAACCTTCAAATTTTAAGAAAAATCATGTTCTAGTTATTTCTATGGTTTATTTTTGGCTTTGATTTTATTGATTTATTTTGCTTAGTTGTTTCATTGATGCTCTTGCAAGTATGTAGATAAATGCTTCCCAATATGTTCTAAATTCCCTGGTGATGAATAAGAAATAAAAAAGTGATGGGTGGATGCTTCAACTTGACACTGCCAAATACATGATGTGCTAAATGGTTTGTTTCTTTGTGCATTGAAGGTTCTGGATCTAGGGTGGGGGTATTGATACACAGGTTGTTTTTTTGAAGGCTTATTCATAAAGGAGATGATGCATCAGTCCATTTAGTTAATGGCTTCAACCCTTTTCTTTTTTACCTTTAGATAATTGAGTTGCCCAAGAAGTTCAGTTAAGTATGTTTTGGTGGATTATCACTATTGTACAAAGATTCGAATTCGCCAACCTAGCGGCCCCTACCAGCCCGCCCTTGAACCATCGTAAGGGAGATAATTCACGGTGCGCCTTTGGCGCTTGAGACTAGTAATCAGCTCATGGAAGGATAGCACTCTCACATTTGCAAAGGATTGACCCATTGTCTATTGTGCAACATTTGCATGCACTAGCCACTAGGCTCTTCCCACTGGGGCACACAATTAGGAAGGTGTACTTATTGTCGTGGAAATGAAGCAAGTATTTAGTAATTCCCAGTAGGCAGCATCAAATAAGTGTTTAAGACCTTGGTTATAACTCATAATTCTTTTTCTTTTCGTAGTCATTCCTTTATAACTTATATAAGCTTATGAACCTGCCTATCCTTTTCAGTTTTGGTTGTAAATTATAATATGATACGCTGACATATCTATCCGATTGCAGGCTTTTCACAACAGTAAGGGATTCTCTTGGCCTGACATATGATGTATCATTTGAGTTAAGCCTTTTTGATTGGATGAATCTTGGATGGTATATTATATCAGTTACCTCTACTCCTAGCAAGGTATGCATTTTTATCCCAAGTTGCCTTGGAGTTTCTAGATGCATTAAGCTATGCCATTTCTTTTTTAAGGTATATAAAGTTGTGGACGCTTGCAAGACTGTTCTCAGAGGTTTGCACACTAACAAGATATCCCAGAGGGAGTTGGATCGGGTCAGTGAACATTTTTCTAGGCTTTTTTTTTAGGTGTTAGTTTCATTTGTCACGTTAAAAGTGAATTTGTAAATTAATAGTTTAGCTAATATCATATATATAAACATTATCTATGGGATAAATGTCTAGTTCATATGAAATTAATAGAGAAATAAGGCCTACAGGTTATT
>JBAMHZ010335227.1:0-12715 GCA_037177395.1 Alpinia galanga
TATTAATAATTTAATTTATATTTATTAAATATATCATAAGTTATTTAGTAAATATAAATTAAATTAAATTTTATTTTTAAATATGTTTTATAAATTTATTTTATTATTTATAAGTTTAATAAAAAAATTTTAAGTTCAAAAAATTTGATAAAAAATAATGTCAAGATTTAAATCCTGACTGTTTGAAGAAAAAAATGTCAAAATTTAAATCTCGGAGTGAATATAATAAAAAATATTTAAAAATAATATGTGTGGGAATTTAAATTCCGACAACGTAAAATAAATAATTTATAAATTTATCTTATTAATTAAAATTTTAATAAAATAATTTAATTTTTTAAAAACTAATATGGATCTCAAAAGATTAATTTTTTTTATCAATCTCAAAAATTAAATTTAACTTAATTCTAGATCTAAAATATAAATATATATTTTTAAAATCTGCAACTACTTATATTAATTTGAGAATACAGTGGATGGAGAAGTTTTACTCTTTTTCTATGATGTGCGAGATGCACGAGATCTGTTTATACAGACAAACTGGGATTTTAAGCTTGAACTTTTTTTTAATCTAATATTGTCTCACTAAAAAATGTTTGGACACGAGAAGAGATATCAATCCGATCATTGACTTCGATGTTATTAGACTATGTGACATAACCAGATAACCCTCTTTAGAATGGTTCTTAAATTTAGTGCATTTTTACTTTTATGTTTTATAAATCTACTATAGCACCCACCATTGGTGTAAAAATCTAGTGTTAACATTTTGTTTACTCCTAGTTAAAATATTAATGTTTTATCTAAAAAAATATGGAACTGCCACATTAACGGTCCCCCACCACTGCTTCTACGTGTGGAGGAGGATAAATCAGGAACCTAGGGCGGCCAACACAGAAATATAAAGTCATCGGTAGCCTGACAGTGAAACCCAAGAATCAACCTTTTATCCTTTTGAACTTTAACACGGCTATGTTAACCATCTGAGTAAGTCCTGGGGGCTTTAATGTTCTATCTAAGTCGCATTGGTTTGATGATTTAATGGCAGCGATCAATCTCTTTTTGATTGATGATTAATCTTCAATGAGCAAGTGTCGTCTTGGCCACTATTACCTAGTCAGGCTAGTCTATTATTTTCCTTGATATTACATGCTAGTATTTTAATGACGGATAAGTAGAAAATAAACGAGTACTAGATTGAAAAAACAATAGATTATTTTATTTTTAAATCTCTCGTGAGAACATATATATATTGCGATAAAATAAATATCTTTGTGATTTTTTTTTTTTGTCTAGTCTAAATATTTCAAGTCATCTCAATGAGAAACGAAGAACTATATCATATAAGAATTATCTAATTTTATTTAACCATAACTGGTCAAATAATATTTTTTGTTATTTATTACTGAAACTATATTATATTTTCTTTTGTTAAAGAAACTATATTATAATGTTACATACTTGAGCACTGAAGTTTAGTTAACTAGATTGATGGTTTCAATCTAGTTTCAGTTCATTTATATGTTAATTTGATTAGTGTCAGTCATAAAAATGAATTTATTTTAATTTAATTTGAATCAAATGAAATGGCTAATTAAATCTTAAACCTAGTTCAATTTGTAACCAAATTAGTTTGATTCATCTCTTTTTGATCGAAGAAATTTATCTTAAAAAAAAAAAACAAATGAATTTCATATGGCAATTTATAAATTAGCATCTATTATGAAAAATAAAATATTAATTGTTTGGTACAATCACGATTTGACAATTTTAGTATAGCTCAATTCGATCTATTTGGTTTACACTACTCCATTCCATCAACCAAATGAACATATCAATAATCTTATTCTAGGATATTCTTGGTTTATTTAATTATATTCCAAGAATCAAATGCACCATAAGTATTTTCCAAAAGTTTTGACTAAAAGGAAGAAAAAAATAAAAGTTAAAATTTACCCCATAATGTAAAGATAAACAGGAAATGAGTATCTATTATACTCTGATAGAGGCTTCTCTCTGCCGGTGAATTCTTAATCCTCATGTGATGACTGTAGGCTTCTCTCTGCCGGTGAATTCTTCCAATTTGGAAATTGACAATGCCAAATCTAAAAAAAGAAATAAATTCTTGTAAGTTTTCTCCATTATGGAAAAGACAATCGTCGAACTCATTCATTTCCAATGATTATGAGTTCACTAACCTATCAAAGGCTTCAAGGCTGTTTGTGCATCGACATCATGCTTCGCTACATCAGGCTCAAATTGTTCAATATAAATGCGAATTGTGGCACCCGCAGATCCAGTTCCCTGTAAAAGTGACATTGTGCGTTAATACACTAGGAATTAAGTTTATTCAAATGAGAAACAAGAGTTAACAATGATAATAAAGGGGTATATTCATTACTGATAGCCGATATATGATTCTTGATCCATCTGTGAAAACAAATCGAAGTCCTTGTTTAGATGCTACACTGCCATCCACCTGGTTTAGGAACCATAAAATTATTGATTACACAAATTCACTTTAGCTTTTTGCCAAGAAGATGCCTAAAATTTGCTGAGGAATATAAAGCAGTAACCAAGTTTAGTTTAAGACATACAGGATCAGTGTAACTGAAATCATCAGCAAATTCGAGGGTGTAGTTTCCTGAAACAAGAGCAAGTAACATGAATGTTATGCAGAGGGGGAAATCGAATAAATAATCCAAACCTATTCAGTTTATAGACGTGTACCATATTTTTCACCGTGCTTGGTTTTAGAAATGATATCTCTAAGGTATTCCATCATTTTATTGGCTCCACTAGATTCACATTCCTGATAATAGCAGGATTAGGTCCAGATCATTATGATTGACGAAGATGGCATTTACTAAACTTTTAACCTCATAATCATATCTAGAAAAGAAGTTTCTGCCATAAGTAGCCCAATGCTCTTTTGCAATGTCTGCAACCGAAACCAACTTTTCCCCAACTTTTTTGTCCTTGTTCCGGTAGGCAATGATGGAAAGCCAAGCAAGAACAGCCCTGAAAAGTAAATATGTTAAACAAAAATGAAACAGTTGCTCAAGCTGATATGTAAACTTTCAAGAACTCGTGACAAAACCAAAAGCAACTTCCAAAATAAGAGACAACATATAAATTAAACATTAAGTACATATAGCAACGCTTACCATATCCCATCTTTCTCCCTGATATGATCAGAACCTGTTCCAAAACTTTCTTCCCCGCATATAGATAACCTCCCTGCATCCATAAGATTCCCAAAGAATTTCCATCCAGTAGGAACCTATATACCAAAAGATCAATAATAGAGCAATGGAGAAGAACTCAAACATATGCTTAATACTCAAGTATACCATAATCTAAAAGAGCATCTAAACTACATATGGTTCCAATAGAAGCCAGTACATTTAATAAGCTAAGAAAGACATCAAAGAAGCTGTATAAGGCATTGCAGGATTACTAATGCAGAGAGAACCTATGTATTACATTGAATATGATGCTCATAAACAGACAATTCTTATGCATGCATACACAATGTTCAAGAGCTTAATGATCCGAAGAGTCTCAAGTACCTCAAAGAAAGGAAGATTCAGTTTTGAGGCGACGCGGTCAAGAGCTCCACTTGTAGGCATAGACCTAGCAAGTCCCTAAACAACAATATATGATTTTTTTTTAATTGTATGCTAGTAGTTACAAACTACTTTCTACAAGAAAAAAAGTTCTACCTTAGGACCATCTTTGAAGTGAGGGATGGCTGCCTGAGCATTAGCTGCAATAATAGCAACAGAATCTGAAGGCGTGATGAAAAAGCCTCTTCCAAGTATCATATTTCGATCACCATCACCTGTTAGCAATAAAACATCTTTAGAAGCAAGCAGTCTGTTATAATGCATACCTATATCACATTTACAAAAATCACCATCATAGTAGCCCGTAAAAATTGGGATGGGCTAACCATGATCCTCAGCAGCCCACTTAATAAGAGGTAATTAAACTATCTAGCTCTGGTGGCCTATTTGGTGGAGTTCCAAGTTCCATAAGTAAATTAAACACACTCAATTAAATGTACACTTTTTTTCTCCAAATCAGGAAAGTACAAATCAGGAAGTAATGAAACAATCATTGGAATTATGTTGGCATTTTGGAAGAAGAGGTAAAATCAGAGGGCAAAAATAGAAATTCTCAAGGGTGAAATGGAATCACCATCTCTAAACAGTATGATGACAACCTAATGAGTTCATTTATCTGTATGTTTATTTTTATAGATGTATCATCTGACACCTTATCACTAGGTCATTTGTCTTCTTGTGAAGTATATATTACCCTAAAAAACAAAACTAAAAAATATACCATCACTTGCTGCTCCAAAATCTGGTGCATCCTTTGCGTACATGATGTTAACCAGATCTTTAGCATACCTGTTCCAAATTAGATAAGAATATGAATTATTCTAATGGTACAAACAAACAAGAAATCTAAGTTCTCTTACGTAAGATTAGGATCTGGATGCCCATGTCCAAAATCTTCCAAAGGAACTCCATTTGAAATGCAGTCCTGCACAACAACAATAGTCAGGGTCACAGTGAAAATCAAGGTTTACTCATATATCATGCAAAAAATAAATTGCCAAACCAGACTAGCTCCAAGGCGATCCACAAATATAGGTTTGGCATAAGCACCAGTCACAGCATGCATTGCATCAAAGATGAACCTGAAGGAAGTGGTTGACTAATTTAAAACAAAGCTGGCATAAAGAAAGCAAGTTTATTCACAAAGCCAAGTAGCCTAAATGACAACCACGTTTTCTAAAATGAACCATCAAAGAAGAGTAGCCTTCAATAGTTTGATTTTTTGTACATAAATCTTCAAATATTTAATCAGACAATCTCCAGAAAAAAGCGCTAGGGAACATACAACTGCCTAGAAATCATCCTCCCAACCAAAGCCTGTTTATTATATAATTTCAATACCAGAAGCCTTAATGTATTAGATTAATAGACCTTAGAACATACAATACTGTAGGGTGCTCAGTTAAGTGACTCGAGTCAGATCTTTCAAGTTTAAGGTTGTATTGAGAAACAAGCTTTAATCCACCTTCTCAGTATCATTACTAGCTTATCTTTGGTTTTCTCTTTTTCTTAGGAGATGTTAAGAAGAGATTAAGAGCCTAATTAGGGCATAATTTTACTAGTTTAGAACTTTAGATCATCCAAACATTAGCTGTTTATGTCATCCAAGCAAACATCATTAAAAAATTAGATCAGATTGGCTTTCATCTTTGCTTGCCTATTTGTTACAGCAACATGGTTATGCAGCTAAATGGATTAGTGCAAGTATTGACAAACAAACCAAATTTAAGAAGTTAATCCCAATTAATAAGAATTTGAAAAAAAAAACTGAGTTTTTTCCCTTATCCTAACTGTTGACTTCGAAACAAAATCAGAGTGAAACTAGTATTTGAACCTTAATTCATGGTCATCCCTTAAAAGGACCATGATATAAAATTTGTGCATTTGAGCCTTCACAGTCTGAAAGGTAACCTAATTATAGACAAAACTTATTACATCTCTACCCTTGATTGGTAATTTCAATGTCATGCAAGCTTACAACATCTACTCAGGCCTAGAAAAAAACTGTTATCTCCCTACACTTAGTTGCCAATTTCAAGGTAATGCAAATACAACATCCACTCAGGCTTAAATTCTAGACAAAACTGTTTATGTACTTAATTTTCAATTTAAGTTTCATGCAAGCTTACAATATCTTCTCAGACTGACATACAACATAATAAGGAGCTAGCAATGTAAGCAACCGTAATAGGATGGCTCTTCCATGCTAATAACAATGAGCTCAAGTGGTCAGGATCGTGATCTTCTAAAAGCCAATATGGAATCAAAAGATAATAAAGGATAACATTATGAAAAAAAAATGCCCATGCAGTTATACAGATTGCAGCTGTTAAATCATTGAAATTAAATAAATGCATCGAGATGATTGAAAAAATAAATATAAGATAGAAATTTGGAAATGCAAGAGCATCTTTGATTTGGCAAAAAATTTTGTTGTACGACAACATATGTTTCAAGTCAAGAAAGTCATAGTGATAGTGAGATATGAGCAAGTGCTTCCTTCTGTAAGTAGTAAGCTTATAGTTCATTTTAATGTTAACTAAAACCACCCACCATATTGAAAAAACCTTAAACATTGTTTTAAACTTTTAGGATTTATATGAATATATCAATCATGTACCCAAAATCTGCCGGTGAAAGATCTTACAACCCATCATATTGTGAAAACCCTTAAACATCATTTTAAACCATTAGGATTTTGTATGGACATATAAATCATGTACCTGAAATCAGCCCGTGAAATAAGATCCTTGATAAGCTGAAAATTAAAGACATCCTGCAAAAACGGGAGCAAGATATTACATAACTTCTCAGCACTGTAGTAGAATCATTACCAACAGCACGCTATGGGCCTAAGTGCAAAAAAGACAGTGCAAGCTTTGTTATGCGACACCATCCAGAGATAAATTCTAGTTGGATACCTCCATCAACTCCAAGTAATCAGAAACAGGATCAACCACCTCCACTGTGAAATTACCATATCTTACGACACCAACAGAGGAGAGATCAACATCTGGAATATCTGCTGTTTTTATCTCAGAGATCTGCAATTAAGATTTGCAAAATATTTCAAACTGAGAAGAATATAAATGTAACAGTAGCCGCAAAGAGAGATCCTAATCCAACTGCCGATGCACTTTAGCTGTAGTGATTAAACTATAAGAGCAGCAAGTGCCTATAAATATTATAACTTTTCAAATTTTCATGATTATTGATATCAGTACAATCTCATAGTGGAAAACTGCAACTTCCAACATGTCCATAAAATCTTAAGAAGAAACTGAAACAGTTATTAACTATATAAGAAAATCACATATGCTGCAAAAATAGAGTTTATGGTATGATATTGTTGGTAAACCAAGCTATTCAGGAAAGATTTTTGAATAATATTTCATAGAGAATATATCCGAAAGCATCTTATTGTTCTTACAAAGTAAATATTTCAGTTTTTCAGTCACATTACTTGCTTTCTAAGCATACCAACTTCAACCAGATCTATACTCAAGCAAAAACAGATAAGAACAGTTGATCAATTTAAACAAGAAAATATTGGCATCATAATGTTCTCAACAAAAGATCATATATAGTTTACGTCCTACCAAAGATATGAATGTAACTAGATTACAAAAACAGAATTACCCTTAATTTGACTTAAATAAACAAAAGCTGAAGTGAAGACAAGGACTACAGACATACAGAAAGTGTGTTTCCATAGATCTTGTCAGTTATTGATTCAGGCGCAGGTTGTCCACTGCTATAATTAAACTGCAAAATTTAACAAGAGGAACATGATAATGAAGAACTCATCCTCTCAAATTCAAGAATTCTTTCTCTTTTTAGAAAAATGGAGGAAGCTCTGACACCATAATGGCATGTGTTTACCTTAATACCCCAGTCATATTCTGGGCCACCAGGATTATGGCTTGCACTCATTATGAAACCACCATTAGCCTGCTAAGAAAAATATTATTTAACAGAAATAAAAAAGATAGAACTTTGAAATCTAATTAACACATACCTTTTGCTTACGAATCACAGCTGAAACAGCTGGAGTAGACATGAGACCATCCCTGCCAACACAATGCCAATATTTAGACATCAATTTTCTCATATTTGAGAAAATAACCTCTAACCAACTTCTAGAAAGGAAAAATCCAGCAATAATCACGCACAGCTCAAAAAAATTGCATTCAATGGGAAGCATTTTTAAGATTAATAAGGAGATAATATAACATTCAAAATGTCCTTCATATAAGTTGCTCATTCAATTGGTTGTCAAAGACATCTCAGGAATCGTTGCATTTAAGGTTCATAGATTAAAGATTGGGAACTAGATTGGACTAGAAGGAAGACTCTATCAAAGCATCTTAAAATTATTGCTAGGCAAACAACTAAAGGAGAATGAAGATCCAATCTTTGGTACAGTACAAAGATAGGCATCGTTTAAATCATATTAGATAACCAAATCACCCAAGCCTCTTAATCTGATTTCTTTCCTGGAATCTAGCTATGATCAACAGAAATTCTAAGCGCACTAAATTATTCACCTGCCAACAAGTATCTTTCCAACGCCATTCCCTGCTGCAATCTTGATGATTATCTGTATCCACCGATTGAAACCCAAGATCAATAGATCATAAGCAAGCAAGAAACAAATTGCTAAGACAACAATAGGAACGATCTACATATCAATTAGACAAGCTTAACGAGTGCCCATCATTCCAAGTATCGATAAAGTACCTGAGCAGCCTCTCGATTAAAATAGCGGCCATCGCCTCCTAACACGAGCACGCCGTCCTTGTAATCCTCAAGAGGCAAAGAATTAAACAGAGCCTGCACAAACCCAATAAAATTCCAAGCTTCCAATCAGTCATCGCATGGAATTCAAACGGAAGGAATTCACTTACCTGAATCCAGTTGGCCAGGTAATTCTCTTGTTGGAAAACCTTAACCTAAATCCACCACAAATTCGAACACAGATCAAATTCATCAATCATAAGAAAATTAAAACAGGAATATAGCGTAAGAGTGCCAAAAAGAAACCTTCTTTCTGAGACCGCTAGTCCCAGTTTTCTGCCCTTCGACCGGCTTTGTGGGGATCGCTTTGATCTGCAAACTCTCCGCCCTTACTAATCCGGCCTTAATGTGCAAAAGAAAAAAAATGAAGAAACGCGAAAAGAAGAAGAGAGACCTGAAGCCCCTCGGTGGTGGTCTGGACAGAGGAAGCCTCCACTAAGAATCGAAAGGACCTGCCGGTGGTGCAGCGGAGTTTCCGTTGGAGAGGCGACTTCCAAAAAGATACCACACGCGGGGCAGCGATCTGATGGAGAATGGAGAACGATGGGAGCATTGGTCGAGCGAGAGCCACTTCAAATTTTAGAGAGGGAACGGCCATTGGGATGAATTGAGTTATCTTTTTTCTGTAGAGCTATTTTAACAAATAAAAGCTTTTATAAAACGAGAGGGGAAAGAACTGAAACAATAAAAAGTATATTTTAAAAAAATAATTAACAAACAAATATAATATATATTCAAACTAAACTAAATAAAAAATTTTTGTTTAAAATATAATTTTTTTTAAATATATCTATTTGTAAAAACATCTTGAATTGTAAATTATAAATTTATAAATAAAATACTTACGGATGTTTACTGTGCATTGTATCGTATGAATTAAATATTAAAATAATCAATCCGATAGTGGAGCATGAGGATCAGCTATAAATCGAAAGTTTACTATGTATTTCTCATGACGTGTATAGGTACATATAAATTTGACGCGCAACGTAACAAATTAAGGGGATTTTTTTTAAATAGGTAAAAATAAAAAAAAAAGTTATTACGAGAATAGATAAATAAAAAACATAATACAAAAAATAGATGAAAAGATATTATGCTGGGATTTAAATTTTGACATAGTATTTTTTCTATTTTTTATGATTTGAGATCCAAGATTTAAATCCCGGTCTATATTGTTTTTATTTTTTTATTTGGATCATTCGGATCATCTTTTATTTTTTTAAATTTAAAAAAAATGTTAATTTAAAATATAAAAATCGTAATAAATTTATAAAAAATTTTAAAAATTTTTAAATTGTATTATTAAAATTTAAATTAAACAAGATAAAATTATAAATTATTTTTTATGTTGTTAGAAAATTTGATAATGTCGGAATTTAAATCCTGATTTTTTGAAAAAAAATATGTCAAAATTTAAATTTCGGAATGAATTTAATGGAAAATTTTTTAGATATAATATGTATTAAAATTTAAATCCGGACAACATAAAAAAATAATTTATAAATTTATCGTATTAATTTAAATTTTAATAACACAATTTGATTTTTTATATTTTTTTACAATTTTTACAAATTAAATTAAGATTTAAAAAAAAAAAAAGAATAATCCCGGATTTAAATCTCGGATCATTAAAAAATTAAAAAAAAAGTAAAAGATGATAATCCCGGATCCAAATAAAAAAAAACACAAATATAGATCCGGGATTTAAAAAAAAATCCCCCCAATTGAATCCGATTAATTTTTTTATTAAATAGTAAAAAAATAATATTTGTATTAATTTAATTAAAGGTCTTTATTTTTTTTTAAATAATTAATTAGATTAATATTTAATTCAATTTTATATTGGTTCAATTTATTTCACTTAAATTTTAAAATTCAAATAGTCAATTTCAAGTAACTGTGCAACGAATGTCTCAATTTGATTTTTTTAATTTTTTAAGTTTAAAATCTAAATTGATTTTTTTTTAAAAAAAATATTTTTTATTAAAAAATTATATATTTTAATTAACTAAATTGAACTAGGGAATTTTTTGTAAATAGGTAAAAAAAAACGAAAGTTATTATGAGAATAACTAAATGGAAAACATAATACTAAAATAAGTGGGAAGATTTTATGCCAAAATTTAAATTCCAATATAGTTTATTTTATTTTATTTTTTTTAGATCCGGGAATTAAATTCCGGATCTATATTTTTTTATTTTTTCATCTTTTAATTTTTTTAATGATCCGATATTTAAATCCTGGATCATTCTTTTTTATTTTTTAAAAATTTTAATTTAATTTGTAAAAATCGTAATAAATTTATAAAAAAAATTTTAAAAAATCAAATTATATTCTTAAAATTTAAATTAAAAAGATAAATTTATAAATTATTTTTTATATTGTTCGGATTTAAATTTCGGCACATATTATTTTTAAATCTTTTTCATTAGATTCACTCTAAGATTTAAATTTTTACATATTTTGTTTCAAAAAAATTAGGATTTAAATTCTGACATTATCAAATTTCTTGAGCTTAAAATTTTTTATTAAACTAATAATTAATAAAATAAATTTATAAAATATGTTTAAAAATATTAATAATTTAATTTATATTTATTAAATATATCATAAGTTATTTAGTAAATATAAATTAAATTAAATTTTAATTTTAAATATATTTTATAAATTTATTTAGTTATTTATAAGTTTAATATAAAAAAATTAAGTTCGAAAAATTTGATAAAAAATAATGTCGGAATTTAAAACCTGACTTTTTCAAAAAATAATATGCCGGAATTTAAATGTTGGAGTGAATATAATGAAAAAATTTAAAAATAATATGTGCTAGAATTTAAATTCCGACAATGTAAAATAAATAATTTCTAAATTTATCTTATTAATTAAAATTTTAATAAAATAATATTATATTTTTAAAACTAATGCAGATCTCAAAAGATTAATTTTTTACCAATCTCAAAAATCAAATTTAAATTAATTTTAAATCCGAGATATAAATATAACTTTTTAAGATTTGCAACTAGTTATATTAATTTGAGATCCATAAATTTAAATACTGCCTGATTTTGGAAAAAAAATATATCGAAAAAAATTTAAAAGTAATATGCCGAGATTTAAATTCTGATAATGTAAAAAAAATTATAAATTTATTTTATTAATTAAAATTTTAATAAAAAAATAAAAAAATACATATTCTAGATTTAAAACCCGGATCTAAAAATAAAAAAAATGTAAATCCGAGATTTATAAATTAAGTTTCATAAAGAAATGTTATTAATTAAATTTTTAATAAAAGAATTTATTTTTAAAAGTTTTTTTATAAATTTATAATGATTTATTATATAAACCGATGACGATGAATTTATAAAAAAAATTTAAAATTTATAAATTTATTATCGTGTATATCATCGTTGTTGGTGCAATCAACCTCGAGTTAAGGTTGACTAAGCTCAAGAGAGACTTTGAGTTAGGTCTTGATGTTTGAGTTTCGATATTTGACAATGTAGAGCTGTTGGTCAAGATTGACCAAGCTCAAAGGAAGTCAAGTAATAAAGGGAGATTGTTGGAGAAATCATCATTGGGTTAGGTTGACCATGATGGTTGGAGGAAAGTCAAGTAGGTCAAGGTTGACTAGATACTTAACTAATGGGAAATCCAAATGGGTCAAGGTTGACCAGACATTTGCTGAAAAAAAGACTAACAGAGAGTTGACAATTGGAGAAGTCCAAGTATGGAGACTTGACATGGAAAGTCCAACATGGTGTTGGCAAAGTGAAAGTCCTAGATAAGTGAAGTCTAGGCAGTGGAACTCCTGGATGAGTGAAGTCTAGGCAGTGGAAGTCCTAGATGAGTGAAGTATAGGCAGAGGAAGTCCAGGATGAGTGAAGTCCTGGCAGATGTTGAGAAAGTCCTGGATGAGTGAAGTCTAGGTAGTGGAAGTCCCGGACGAGTGAAGTCCTGAAAGTGGAAGTCCCGAACGAGTGAAGTTATGGCAGGAGAAGTCCCAGATGAGTGAATTCCTGGCAGGAGAAGTCTGGGACGAGTGAAGTTCTGGCAAGGAGAAGTCCCGAACGAGTGAAGTCCTGACAAGAAGAAGTCCCGGCAGGTTAAGGTTGACCGGATGCTTGGCAAGATAAAGTCCCAGCAGGTCAAGGTTGACCGGATGCTTGGCAAGTGGTGTTTTGACCAAAGGATTGGTCAAAATAGTGTTAAGTTGGATGATCAGTCGAGTGGGTGACTCGACTGATGGGCAGTCGAGTCGGCGACTCGACTAACACCACGTCGA
>JBAMHZ010335333.1:0-12715 GCA_037177395.1 Alpinia galanga
TGTATTAACATAAAATTTTGCATTGTTTTTCCTCTTCCA
Organism: Alpinia galanga; assembly: GCA_037177395.1. Lineage (NCBI taxonomy): Eukaryota > Viridiplantae > Streptophyta > Magnoliopsida > Zingiberales > Zingiberaceae > Alpinia > Alpinia galanga. The sequence continues at coordinate 40 of JBAMHZ010335333.1, forward strand.
TTTTATGGTTCAATTGGGAGTTACCAACTTGTAGTAAAATAGTTCCCATCATCTCTTCCCAAAAAAGAGCTGCGAGATTCTACACTTGAATTTGAGAAGTTTTATTTCTTTTTTAAGATCTTCCAAGCGTGGAAAATCACCGCAATTGAAGCACACAGCGTAGGGGTGTCTGTCCTCCTGAAGACATAAAGTACTCCTCGTGATTTATCTTCTTCGTGTTAACTGTGAGATCAATTGGCGAGAGCACTGAAAACGAGCGAATCATCTTTTACACAATAATAGTCACTTTTAGATAACTTTATTTAATAATAAATTAATTAAAATTTTCTATTATTAGTGTTTTCATTTTTATTATAGAAATATCCTAAGTTGAAGATATTTTAAAATAATTACTTTATCAAATTAATACGATTTATTACATTGCTAATGCATAGATATATTTGTATAATAAAAATTATAAATTAGCTAAATTTTTTCTATTATTAATATCAAGCCCTGTGCAAGGAAAAGGTCTCTACAATTTGCTGACTCAAAAATAAGCATGGAGCTAAGTTCGAGCAATCAAGCTGCTTTCATCAACAATAATCATCAACCAAAAAATTCCTTTGGCGAAAAAAAAAAGAGTAAAATTGTCATTTACAAATGTTTGTTTGTTTTCAGCATTTGGGGTTCCAGTAGATGTAGCAAATCTTCATACAAGGCCTACTATATGATCAAGTTAATGACTGATCTAGTTCCACAAGGGAGAATCAAGAAAATTTTGACAGTTTTTTGTTTCGACATTTTTTTTTTTTTTTTTTTTTGCAAATATAGCAATCCCTCGTCAGTAGTAATATAGAGAAGCCATGAGAATTAATACGTCTGTTAGTAGAAGGCCGATCGCATCGAACACATATTTTGGTGCAAATAATCCCCAAACCTGCGAGCAAATTGAAAGAAGAAAAAAGAGAGTCAATATTGATCATTTTCTGAATTATGAACAATTACATACTGATGGATATCAGGAAAAGAATTGCAAGCTTTACAAACACTATTTTAACTAAGAATGAAAATTTCTCTTTGAAGATAAAACTCAAGACTGATAAGAACTTTCTTTTAACTTACCATTAGATGCCTTCTTTGAATTGCAACGCATACCATCATCAAAGTGGTGGTTGTAGAAGTTATAAGCCCATAAATTAAGAATGCCTATGGATTAAAAAATATTGCATGAAGGATTAGTATCGAGCCAAAGAATTGAGAATTAGAACTTTTATTTTTATTTTTTAAATATGAAATGGATTTCATGCGTGTAAAATACTCAAGATACCATTAGATGCAGTTTCCTAAATCATTTCTGTGCTATTCTGAAATAAGTGTATTTTCTGGTAGCACTTTTTGAAGCATTGCTCAAGTTTCTACCTAGTGGGAAGAATTGCCAAATCATGATCCACTACAACTAGGTTGTATCGATTCATCTGTCAAATTGGGTCATAAAACCATTTCCTAAATTTCCTAATCTTTATATCAGAAACATCAAGACTGGCGCCAACCTTCATGGCACACAATTATTATGAGTTAGTCAGAATTTGGAGTTCAAGAAATAAACTGAACAAAAGAGCATAAGAATGTTTAAATTGATTTTTATCAAATACAATCATGGTAAGCATCTAAGGAGCTTCAAAGCAGATGACATACATCAATAAGGATCTCCTGCTACAAATCATTTTCATGAACTCATGGACTACTACGAAATAAAAGCCTTGGACCAAAGTAGTGTTGAGAGAAACGAATGACAGACAGATATTAATGCATACAAGAGATTTTGTGATAAAAGCTGATTGATATATTCATAGATTTTATACAGTTGATAATGGGGAAGAAATATACAGCCATAGCAAAACAAGAATAATCAAACAACTAAATAATTGTGCCCAGCCAGTGCTCTGACTAAACCAATCTGAGCAGAATAAAATGAATGTGATTTAGGTATGAGAATAAAAAAGTACTATACATGGAATACATGAAGACAGATAATTGTGGGGAAAATGAAGGAAAGATAAAGGAAAAAGGATGTATGGCATATCAAGCAATTACCTGAGTCAAGTTGAGGAATATATTATCCTCAGAGACCCTTTTTTTACAATTCTGCAACTTGAGTATGACAATAAATGGAATACCAAGAATAGGAAGGATGTGGGAGACACCAAAAGTATCTATTGCCAGTAGAAAACCTTGACGGATGATATTGAAATGATCAAATCTGTAAAATATTAAGGTAACAAAGCTATTAATATTGAGGACATTTAGGCTTGCTTTACTCGGGTGGAAAGATAAGGGGAGGAGGAGAGGAAGGATCAGGAAATTTCACATGAACATATCACTCAGATTATCCCTTTTGTTGTTTTCCATCCCCCTCCCCTTCTCGCTCTTCATCCATCCAAATAAATCAACCCTTGACTCAAAATATAATTAGAAACATTATTAGCACTTAAGAAATGACCTAAGAAATTCTAAAAATGGTTGAAACATACTAAGGGGATAAACACCATATTGTATATGAATTCAGTACGTAAAAATACAAAATTTTCAAATTACCCAATAAAAGCTGCACCATACCGCAAACCATCAAATGCACACCTGTAGAATGTTAAGTCGTATAGGTTAGGTGTAAAAAAAAACACTTGGACATAAATAAAGAAAATGTATCTCAGGAACAAGTACTAAATATGTGGATTTGTGAAAATCAAATCAGATAGAATCATAAATTAACTCCCACATCAAAAATTGCCTATCTGCAAAACCCAAATTTGTTATTCTCATAAAATATGTTACTGGAACATTCTAATTCACCATGCACTTAATTGAGAAAAATCATAATTATTCCAATCGCAGAAGAGAATTGCGTGAACAGATAAAGTCGGCACATGAATGCAATACATAATAGCATTCTTCCTTGCCAACAAGTGAAATTATTGTCATTAACAACACTAGACGCTAGTGCAGTACACAAGAAAATTGTCAGATGTCTTGTTAAACTAATGCATGTGGAGGGTCAAACAATTTTAGAAATACACAAAGTTCAAAAAGTAGAAGTTAATAAAGTGCATTATCCTGGAAATCCGTTCAAGTCCCAGCAAAATAAAAGAAACTATATGCAATATAAAATACTAGAAATTCAGAAAATATCTGAGAGAAATAGCTAGGCTTACCAATGACCAGTGTAGAAGAATAAGCAGACAGCTAAAAGGCTCCATTGAATCACAGTGGTAGGATCAATGAACAAGACTCCCAAATCTCTACTCTTGGATTCTAACCTCGATGACCTTACTATACACCACGCTGTCACATGAGAAGGTCAAATGATGAAACTTTGAACTTGCAAATTCCAGGAAAAAGAATCAAGACGATAAAAAACAAAAACAAAATGGCATGTCCTGCGAAACTTATAATCAAGCAGACATTATTTTTCAAAAGGAAAAAACTTTTCACAGAGATAAAGTATCATCACATCTAGAACAAAAGCAACCATAGGATTAGAATTTTCATAGTAAGAATACCTCCGCTTACAAAAATCAAAACAGCAAAAGGACCTTGCTTTCCCAGTAGAATAATGATGGTTGAGCTCCATGAAGAAACCAAACCCAGAGCTGAAATTGATAGGTTTTCTGTTGCCTTTTTCATACCATTGACAAGAAACTGAGAGAGAACTGATAGAACTAGAAGCCCAAATCCGATAGTGTAAACTAGCCGAGGGGCTAAGTTCTTCCCAATATATTGCATAAATGTGGAACTGGGCATCAAATTGCTCTCTGAGACCCAATGTAATGCTATGAGAACATAGCTACATATGGTTCCAATAGAGAGGATATATCTATAGCACATGAGAGAAGATGTAGAAGAAAGGAACCAATAAATCATGATTGCTAAAATGGATAGTGAGATTAAGGGTAAACTGTATGCCAAAACCATCAAAATAGGATCTTCCTCATCAGTATGGAAAATAAATTTGTAGAATGTAAATAAAAAGGTGGAACCAGAAGTCTCCTTTAACATTCCAGCATCTATGCCATGCCTGATAATGGTGGTTAGAAAAAGAAGTAAAAGTTCCTACAAGCAACAAATGAATATCAGAAAATACAAGGCTATGGGAACTTGAAATCCATTTTAAAGATCAATACTAACATAAGTTGGAAACTTCATGTTGCTGATTGAACACCGTAAACTGAGAATGCCAGCAGTCGACAAAAGAAAGCTCGCAACTCTTCCTTCTGCCACTGAATAAATTAATTATGAATTAAATTCAATTACAGTAGCCAAAGATATTGAAGAAAGTGGGCATAGAGTTTTGAGCATACAAATATAACTATTTGACAGAAAACTGGCTGCCCGAATTGCCACCAACAGAAAAGCAGAAACCAGGCTAAAATGAATACCAAATACATCCATCGCACCATAATAGGGTTGAGAGAGAATGCTCAATCTTCTAATTGATACAAGGTGAAAGCCAAGAGAAATCAGCATAAAAATGAAACCAACGCCCATGAAGCTCAAATCAAACTCAGTCCATGCTGATCGAGCAAGCTTGGAAACACTTCGTAAGTAGTTTGAATATGCATCAATTTGCTGTTGAAAAGAGAAATCTAAACCATCCAGAATATTGTTGCCTGTATCCACATGTAAGCAACTGATGTTCATTGTATCTGACCAGTTACTCTGAGCTTCACTGTACAATTGAGCTACATGGTACAAATCCTCCAAAGGCAACCCAATAACTGATGTGGTAGAATAGATATCAATATATCTCTTTACCTGCGAGGAAAACAACCATCCAAAGAAGAAACCGAAATAAGAGAACTATGGAAAAGAATTAAAGGAAATTCTTCTGATTACATAATATGATAGGTGTTCAATGAATAATAACTTACCCAAGATAAAAAGAATGTCTCATAAAAATACCTAGTTTTAAGGGCATGGAAAAAAATAATATAAAATTGAAAATAAGCTTAAGATTAAACCCACATATACTAAAAGATTCAATGGTTCAGCCACAGTACATTTCTCTCATGTTGAAGTATCCTCATGACTAGAATCAGGCTTTCAGCTGAACATGAGTCAGGGAATTACAATTAATCAGAATAACTAAAGAAATGCCAGTATGTTGTTTCAAGTAGTTTGTTGATAGATTAGCATTTCACCTCTTAGGAATGGCAACTTGAAATTTTAGCAAAAGATAATTTCATTGAAGTATGTTGCAAATGACTTGTGGATAATTCTAGTAGTACCTGCCAGCTGTTTATGCATAGAGCTTTTAAGTAGTTTTGCTTCCATGCTGCCAAATCTGACAATACTTCACAACCATCTATGTTTGTCCCTTGACTTTCCCATGTACGAGCACTTAGTGCATACAGTTCCGCATCAACATGCCCAATACTGCAGATAAATATATTTTCAATGGACATTCTAAGTTAAAATAAACTAAGTCTAACAACAAACAAGCACACACAAGTTATTAAGTGAAAGTACAGAACCAATCGCTATGAGCTCACATGACTACAATAAAAAAGATCCACATCCAATAAGATCAATCCTGGACTTTTGGTGAAACACTCCTAGATAAAGCCAGCAATCAGCCACCTAAGCACCTACTTTTCTTCAATTTTGCCACTTTTGTTTGGTATACAACAAATGTATCCATGGCCACTCCTCCCTCCTTAATCAAAAAGATCTTTCACTCTTCACAGAGACTGGGAATTACAAAAGCCATCAGAAGATGGCTATTGAGGTGGTTATGGGCAATCCAGTTCCAACAGACTTCACAGATCTTTAGAAGGAAATCTTAACAACCAAATGATGTCTTCAGTTGGCTCATGAATAGCAATGATGACTGCCCTTTGGGGCAATTAACCTTTCTTTTCTCCTAATTACATAGATGCACCTATGCCACAGTATATATATACATACATATTCCAAAATTTATTTAGTTAGGCCTTTCTCCTTTCTCCTTCAGTTTCATCGAAGAAGGATACTAGCCTACATCCACTCATGAGACATTGCAATTTGAAAATAAACCCAACATGTCATTTCGATCTCTCTTTTTTTTTAAAAGCATGTCAATCACTTTCATGCATTTGAATTATGAAAAGAATTCTAAAATTACTAATCTATAAATCTTAATAGTGCATAATTTTTCAGGTTATCAGTAGCACTTTGATTGATCACAATTTCTAATTAGAAAATTAGATTTCTATCATCCTTGGTCCTTATACAAATGGTATATTGTCAAAATGACAACGATAAGGATAGTGTTTTTTTTTCCATTTTGCTTGCCTTGATTTTTTCAAGTACACAATTTTTTCTCTATTTGTTCCGCTTTGTAATTCTTATTTCATCAACTTTGTGAAAGAAAAGCCTATTAGAATTCAGAAATAAACCTTCCAAAAGGAAATGGAAGACCAAGGAGAGCTGAAATAGTTACTGCAAAGTCAAGCTGCATATACATGTAAAAAAATGAAAAAAGTGAGTTGAAGAAATCAAAGAAATTCTACATTCAGAATCTAGGAAATATGAGATTGTGCCTAACCTGCTCGAAGATGCCAATGCATAACCTTTTCCCATACTGAAGAAGTGACAAATATAATAAACAATAAATACATTCAAAAAGACATCACCAGCATTGTCTATGCATTTATTGCACAAGAGATTAAGTACAAGTGTAAATAGAGGTGCTATTATATGAATTTGAACTGCATAACAAGAGTTTCCATTTAGGATAGTCATAGATCCATGGTGCCTGTTTTGAATCTAAGAAAATACAAGTAATAGAAGCTGGCATCCATTGGTTTTCTTTGGTTGTTCAATCATATGAAAGATTTAACAAATAGCACAGTTTTCAAAGGGCTAATTTAAGAGCTTATTAACAAGGGAGATGAAGGGACAAAAGGAGAGGTGAGAAAGTGATAAGAGTGCAGGAGAGAGGAAATAATAACCACACATTATGGAGGCCAGAAGGGGAAACAGAGAAAAGATTCCCCTTCATCCCCCTTGTAAACTAACAATGACTCCAGTAACAGAGGAGAGGAAAGAACTTGCCTCCCCTACAAATTCATCCATCTAAATAATTTTGACTATTGTATAGAGAGACAAGTCTCTAATACAAAGCACCAAACTCATTTGTGCACTCAGATGACGATGTTAGATTCTGAAGTTTAATTCACATAAACCATATTTGATGACTTCTCTAAGATCCATTTATTTGAAGTCCTGTAGATTCAGTCTAACCATCACCTTAGTCATACCACATGAATCTCGTGCATCTATGTGCTTCATTTTGCTACTTGATTTTTTTTTTGTTTGTCGTCACTTGTGCCTATGAAAGTTGTTTTCTCTTGTGACTTTTAAGGATTCTACTTCTGATAAATGAACTCTAAAAAGAAGTTCATGTGAATTATAACAATTAAGTTCGCCAAAAATATAGGGGACAAAAGGACCAATTAATTTGAAAGACCTTTGCCCACTGCATTACATTAATATAAACCTAATTGGTCCATCTTTTGTTCCTGAGCAATTGACATCACAGAGTTCAAGTTTATTATCATTTGAAGGATGCAATTGTATGCATTTGCAGGATCATCAAATGAATGCTAATGACTTTGATTCCATCAAAGTTGAATATCTAGCTCATGACACAACATTCATTTCGGGAACATTAAGGCTCCAGCTATAAGTTATTAGTAGAGAGGTTACAAATGCACAATAGAAAAAATATTGATGATGGTGCATAGAGCCTTTACTGTGTGAACATATCAACAACATACAATCATTCATAACCACAACATAACATGACCTTTCTTGATTGCATTATAGACTGTAGAAAGGGAATATACAGAAGAATTTGATCATTCATCAGCTTCAAGGTAACAAGTAAACAGTATCATCGAAATGCAAGCATACCAAATCAGGGTAGCAAAAATCTGAATCCAGAACAGATGATATTGAAGTTGGGGAGCTTTTTAAACTCATTGCAAAGAGTGATGTTTCCACCTGCATAGGACTTTGTTGGAATCAGCAAACATGAACACAAAGTTGCACTGATAAAAGGTGGAACTGTACCTCTTCAGCCGTACCACCTCCATGATCACCATTAGTGGTTTGGCCATGATCACCCATTACAATGAGAAAAGTGTTCTCATGCAGGGAACCTGCTCCAGATTGGTTCTTCAGCACATTAACAACTTCCTATATAGGCTAGTGTTAGTATTCCAACAACGAGAGTATCTTGGAACATCGAGAAAAGAAAGCCAAATGTGACATAGTTTGTAACTTATAATAAAGGTGATGGCAAGGTTAAAATACAGGGACATAATTTCAGAAAAAATTACCTCAAGAATACTGTTATACTGCTCCAACTTGTTTATCATCTGTTCAGACTCAACGCCAAATATGTGCCCAGCATGATCCTAAAGGAGGAAATATCACCAAGAGGATATAAAGATATATGATCTCAAGTTAAACCACAGAGACAATAATTATGTTAGAAGTGTTGCTTTTTCCTTTTTGTCACCTCTCTATATATTCCACACCAAAGTCCTTAATCAAATCATCTTTGCCTTAGAAAATAAAAGAAAAGGCTGAATAATTTGTTTTCATGTCAAGTGATGACATGTCATTATCTAAGCATCAAAAACTTTACAAAATATTATTGTAGTGAAAGGATGCTCAAATTCAAAAATTAGCAAAAATTTAGACATTTATGTGTTCAAAACCCAAGCCATCCTTTATAAGTTTAAACTGAACCACAATATTAATCCAAAATATAGAAGACATTAGTCAAATAGTCGAGGATGTTAGAATTTTTTAAAATTAGGAAATTTAACTGGATGAATTTTGTTTGGGTCTAGAAAGAAGATTAGAATTCAACACATTAAACAGGAGAAACATTGTTGTTCAAGAGATTGGGATCAATTTTCATGAAGTTAACAAGCCCATGTTTCTTCATCTTTCTTTTCTCTGGTTTTTCAGATTTCAACCACACTTCTATATTTCTTACATCTATAAAAAGTAATTCTTTTATCAGAACACTAATAGGGAAATGTGATGAAATGTTTCGGAAAAACTGGAGTCTGCAGTATTTCCTAAGTTTCTATGTATATATATATATACATGTATGTGAGACAGGTTCTTCTATGAAAATTTACACAAAAGATCTCACTTGCATCAGTTCGTGCCAAGTCAAATCATTTTCTTAAATTTTCACTATCTAAAAGGAGAAAAGCTATAAGATAGCAATCAAACCTACCATTTGATATTAGAGCCATTGTACCCTAGACAAAATTTTACATTATAAAAGTTTTCACCATGCTATGAACCTACTATGAAATATCTCTATACTTGGTTTACATGGATTTCAAGATGCTACCAAAAGCATTAATGAAGACCTAAATTAGTTTTCCATCGAAGATAAGGTAAAGCCAAAAAGTGGCAAATGAAAGGAGGAAAAGAACTTGAGCATATTTGAACTCGATTAGAATTTACAACCAAAAGAGTGATGTATCAGGATCACATATCAGAAAAGACTAATTGAACACAAGAATAACAACTTACAACACCAAGGAAATGAGCAATGAGTACATCCCAATCTTCTTTGTACAATGATGGAATCAAATGTTCAATGACACCATCATCAACCTGCCATATAGAAACTGGTGCATATAAATAGAAAAAAATATGTCTATAAGCAATTTCCTCCAATTATTGAGACAATAGATCTAAAATAAACTTACTGTATCAAGATCTTTCACGTTAAAGGAAGGGTAAGGATAAGTTATATTAAAATGATCAGGAAACAGCTGCATCCATGTGTCATCACCCATCATCAGCACCCTTTTTCCATTTTTCACCAACTATTTTTCCAAATTAAAAAAAAAAATAAATGCTAAGGACTGAAACAAAAAATAAGGGAAGAAGTTAATTATAGATGGAACAGGTTTTTTTCTTTGTACTAGAAAACAAAACCTGATGCATCAGATTATCTTCCACAATTGCTGGTGCTCCAAAACTATTACCAACATCAATGAATGTCGGAAGTCCTCCAGTTGTCAATCCCTAAATATTCTCCATAAGCATATTCCATAATTCAGGGTCATGAGAAGAGACAGCAAATAGGCAAATGATATTTGGAACATTAACTGGAAAAGATGCTCGCATGTTACAACTCGTGGAAGTATATTTCTAATGCCAAACATGATTTATGTCAAAAGAATATTTAAGAAGGAAAAACTTAGTGCACAAAATGATGAAGCAGCCGACATTGATTGAAATGGCTCGAACATGAAAAAAGACTTATTGTACATTAATAGAATGAATTCCTCAATGCTAAATTAAAAATCAAGAAGGCAGCACTAAACTCTCACTTCCTAGAGGAATATCACATTTTGTCCTGTGTGCAAACACCAATTAAATTGTTCCTCCATATTTACAATGAACATTTGCTCCTGGAGCTATTTGGTATAAAAAAATTCGCAGATACTCCAAGATCTCATAATTGTCTGCCTTTTAATAACTAACAATTGAAAAATTCAAGAAAAAACATTTGATAGACAGTAATCTCCTGTAGCAGAAGAGGATTTTACATTCTTATTATGCCAAAATTTAAACAATAAAGGATATAACAAGCATAATGGAATTCAGTTTCTTTATGATAGATGTTCAAATGGAAGTATTGAATAGCCATAACAACTGAAGGTATATATACTACTATTAATACAATAATATTTTTACATTCAGTAAAACCCACGGATTTATTATTCAATTATTAACTGTATAGCCAAATCCTACACATTTTGACATTTAAAAAGTTCATTAGTGATTGTAAAAGTGTTAGGAAGCTAATGTACAATGCCTTTGCTTATGATGAAATAGATAACTGCTTATGAATAAATAGAGAATATTTGGAACTACATGAATGATCAATTAGAATTAGATTATACCAAATGAGTTTTCTTGTGATAAGAGACATTTGCAAGAATATTGGTGATTGTCAACAACTAGTTAAAATATTCTTGAAATTTAGTAATATATTTTCTTAAGTGTGAATGCAGGACATAGGATATGACAAGGTAATAAAGTTATGATGTCCAACACATAACAAATTTCAGGAAAAAAACTTTCACTTCGTTTATGCTTGTAGTTGATCATAGTAAGAGCACAAACTAAAATGCTTTCTCAGAAAATATGCATCAGCCTGCAAAATAAAGTAAAGCTAAAAGGGACTAAATAAAATGCTTGAAACCAAATTAACAGGGTGCAAATGATAGATGTGAAATTACCAATACAGCATATTTTGCATCTTGTGTTATGTTTACAAGTACATTCAAAATGATGAGATCTGGCCTTCTTGATTTTACCTTCAACCTCTGTAAGCTAGTGGTCGGAGGGTCTGCAATGGCCTTAAAAATTCTGGCTGACAGTCCCTCCTCAGAGGCCAGCTTCTGTAACACTCGTAATTTGTCCATCCAGGGTTTTTTATCTGTGGTAAAAGGGCTTCCATGACCCCATCTACTTGCAGATTATTAAAAAAAAACAGTTTTTCCTGAGAGAAAAGGCTGACCTTTGAAGAACGTACTGGGGGCAACAAAATCAAACCTGATGCATCATGAGCAACGTTTAGCAACATCTCAAAAACCCGTCCTATAGCAAAATTAAACAAAAAAACCAATAAACTTAGTTCACCAGTACATCTGTATTAGGCAAGTGGAACAAGCAGAGATTTGTATTATGTGTGAGAGAATAACTAAGCAACACCATCAAACCACGCTAAAGTGTGGGTACTCGAAAACCAAAAGCTGCTGAACTCAAAATTTGGCTCTTTCCTCGCCAATCAATATCCAGGTACCGAAATAAGTAAATAAATCATAGAAAGTAGAGGAGGGTAACCTAAGCGCGTCAAGCACGATGATGACCAATCGATCTACCGAAGGCGTAGTCCAACAACCGCGATCCTTCGGTCTCTCATCTACCGTAAAATTGGATTTGACCGGAGCGTCAGAAGAAGAACTGGGGAAGGGGAAGGAGCAAGGAGACTGAGCGAGATCGGAGCAGTGGCTAAAGGAGTCGAGCTCGGTGCGCGTGAGAAGAAATCCGCGGGTGAAGAAGTAGATGGCGAGGGAGTGGAGGAGGAACAGCACCAAGAAAGGCCGGATCATGCTCCATTTCGTTCCTCCGGCCACCGCCATACGAGCTCAGGCCGACGGCGAGAATGGAAGCGCAGTACAGTTTGCGGATCGAAGGAGGTCTGGTCTTCTTACAGTGTCTCCGGTTCGGGCGAATCGGCCGGGCCGGGTTTTATAAGAGAATATTCACATTCTAGTTATAATTGAGCAGGGACAATTAAAATCTACATTTATAATTCTTAAACAAGTTTTTAAAAAAACCATTTTTTTTTATTTTATGAAATAAATTTAAAATTCAATTTGCAAAATATTAAAATTTTCTAATTGTAAATAAATTTTCCAATTTGTTATAAAGAAAAAAAATTGGAAATTAAAATAAATTTTATTAGTCTTTTATTCTCAAAGACGAACTTGCCCTGCTGCCGATCGCCACTTCCGCGAAAGCTCGAGCCGAGTCGTCTCGTTGCTGCGCGCCGCCTGCACTTGCTTCTCCGGCGTCAACTCCCTCTTTCGCCGTCGTCCCGATC
>JBAMHZ010335549.1:0-12713 GCA_037177395.1 Alpinia galanga
GTCTCAAGTAAATTGAACATCCTTTATTGGTTGTTTTTTTGGTGTTTTTGTGACATTCAAACTGCAAGTAGTGTTTTTGTTTTGTTTTGTTTTCTTCTATGGCAGGTTATGGAGAGAAGTTACTAGATTGGGTAGTTATGATCAGGTATGTGTGCTATTTTCATCATTGGATTTTGCCCCTCGAGTCTCTAGTGCATACTTCTATTTATGATTTAAGACAATTTTGTACACAAAAAGGAGTTACTTTTAGTGTTTTTTCTTAGTTCTTGCATAAATCAAACTGTCATCATATGTTATTTTTTACAATCTTTTTTTTCCCCATCATCTTTGGGTAGAATAAGAAATTAGTTGAATAAGCATTCAACAATTAAGTTTATAGAATGTACTTAGTAAATTCTAGAACATTATCATGAAGCATATGCCTGAGACTATCAAACACTCTAGTTGGTATAATATTAATGTGAATAAGCAAGCAATCAAACAAAGAGATCCATTTAAGTTTAGGTTCAGTTTAATTTCTAACTGTATGTTTTTTTAACTCTATGATGACATTCATTTTAGTCCTTGCCTTTTGGGATGGAATACATGGAGCTTATATAAGATGACAATGGGTACCATTTTAACTTGTTACCTCTCAATACTTGATTTAAATGAATCAGGTTTGGATATTTGTATATAGTGGTAAGTCAGGTTTGGATATTGATTCACTTGGTATTTATGGTTAAATATGCGGATAAGTGGATTGATTATTTGCAGGTACCATAAATTATATAAATACTATGATAATTTATAAATTGTAAAATAACTTATCTATATCAATATAATCCCACTAATTTTGTTATAATATTATAACGACAATAACAAAAAGTCTTTATCCCACTAAATGGGATCGACCATATGGATCCTCCTATGCCCTCCTATGTCATTTGGCTCAATCCTCTACTATATTTTCATTTATATTTATGTGAGTTTTATTATTATTAACTAAGTCTTCTTTGATCTCCCTTTTTCTCTATTTATGTCCTTATTTATCCAAGTCTTTTATTGTCTAACTGAGACATTTATTGACGCTTAAGTACATGTCCACACCATTTTAAACACGTCTATCAGAGTTTTAACTCAATAGTCTCTTTCTCTATTGGTTTTTTTTTGCCTATTCATCCTTATGCATCTGTACATCTATTTTAACATCTTTAACTCTACACCTTGCATCTTTTGCTCACGTGCTCACTTCACAAGATTTAATTCCATATAACATAGTAAATTTAAATATTGTTTTGTAAAAGTTCCTCGTAAATTTTAAGGGTATTTTACAATAATAAAGAACATCTGACACCCACCTCCATTTCAATTGTCTTGCTTGTGTCTTATGTAAAACATTTCTATTAATCTCTCTGTCTTTTTGCAAAAACAATTTTAGGTATTTAAAGCTCTCAGCTGTACACAATCCGCCATTTAATATCTTAACAATTGGCTTGTCACATATACTATTATACTTAATTTTTATATATTCTATCTTACTCTACTAAACCTAAAATATTTTACTTCTCGTATTTCTTACCGAGATCCGAGTTTTGCATTTACTTTTTCATGTGTCACATCAACCAAAATAATGTATGGATTTAAAATTGATTCTCGATGTAACCTTATCTTTATAGGAAATACTTCAATTAATTCTCTTGGAGTTTTCACTCTTGTCATTACATGCTCATATATACCTTTAGTTGCTTCAATATATGCTATGTTGATATATTTTTTTTCTAAATTCTCTATATCTTGGAATATCATCCAGTTCAATGGTCACCTAAAAAGTTGATAAAAATATCTGTTTCAATGCTTCTTGATTTTCTCATTCTTTACTAGTACCATATTGAATTCATCTTTAATGCATTTTATTTGAGTAAATCTCAGTTTTAACATAATGTAAGATAATAAATGACCAATACATCTTAGCTAAATTGGTAAAAATTTATATAGTTAATAAACATGTTGATGGTACAATTTCAACTGCATAAATATTACTACTACTGATACAACAAGATGTGGTTGTTGTTTTGTGTGTGTGCAACAACGGCCGATGGAGACCACACTACCGATCGTGATTTAAATTATATTAATAATTTATATATGATTGGATTTGTATTTGATTAGTTAACAGGGTGTTTTTATTTTAAAGTGTAAAACATAAAGGATAATTTTAGAAAAAAAATATGGATAACTCTGGAATAAAAAAAAAAATCAAAGATTTCTAAGATTTTTTATTTTTAGATTCCATAACCATTTTGATAAGGTGTTATGACGTGTCGGTAATGACAACTTTACGGGTTTACGAACATTAAAATTATAATTAACAATCACACCGTATTAAGAAAATGTTAAACCTTTAAATTTATGAACATCTTTATTAATAGTCTTTTTTAACAGTCCTATGAAATAGTCAAATCAATAAGAAATTTTTTCTAACATTGTATTATAAAGATGCTTATTTGAGGTATTATTAGAGACCCATCTAAAGTTTTATCAAATAATATTTTTAAGATTAAATTATTAAAAAGTTTTTATGCTTGTGAGTGAATTAGAGGCTTTGGACGTATTTCCTCTTTTATCTCCTCGTCGACCTACCTTGCAGCCTGCAGGCTGCCGCCTGCCTTTTTCGGAAATCTGCTCACCTAGCCTGCCTCACCGCCGCCGCGGCCGCCGCCGCCTTCCCTTTTCCTACACTCGGCCCCAGCCGCGATGCCATTCCTTCCGTTCTTCCGTTCTCTTCTGCCCTCCGCAACAACCAACAACCATTCCTTCCGCCCCCCTAGAAAGCTCCGCCTTCAGGTATGGATCACGATAGCAAAACACCTACTGTATCCGATTTTGACGGTGATGAGTCTGATTCTGAGGAAGAACAAGCTATTTTTGTGAAAGAGCTGGAGGATTTCTACCGGAAAAGGAATATAGAATATAAATCATTAAAGTTTTACGGCAAACCACTAAATTATCTCAAGTAAATTGAACATCTTTTATTGGTTGTTTCTTAATGTTTCTGTGACATTCAAACTGCAAGTAATGTTTTTTTATTTTCTTCTATGGCAGGTTATGGAGAAAAGTTGCTAGATTTGGTGGTTATGATCAGGTATGTGTGCTATTTTCATCATTGAGTTTATTTATGTATGTGTTTATTTATTAATTTTGTACCAACTGTATGTTTGTTTCTTTTCTATCCAACTTTATTTTATGTTGACACCTGTTGGTTCATAACATAGAACTTGTAGACTATTAGTACCAAAGATTTTTTTGAACTAACTCAGTTAATTGCATTGAAGTCTGCATTTACTAATTTGGCCTGATATAGTTGATCTACTTCTGTCAGGTGACAGCATATAAGCTTTGGCGTCAAGTTGGGGAGTCTTTCAAACCTCCCAAGTGAGATTTCCTTTACCTTATACACGTTTCATTTTTGTTACTTTAAGACAGTTAATGGGTGGATAAGTTAGAAGACATTAACTGATGATCTGTTTGATTTGAAGGGATGATGTTATTTCATATGTGTCACATTTTTCTAATGTTATCATGTGAAGTATCTGCCTGTTGTATGACTAGAAAGTTTTGAAAAGAAAAGTCTTTGAACAATAGTTGAGCTTCATAGTTTTCCAGTTTCGCTAGTAAAAAATGGAAAAATGAATAAACAGATAGACCATCGATTTTAAAGTATCAATCAGTTTTTTGTATGATCCTATTAGCTAAGACTTCCCACTTGAGTAATATTTACACCAAAGGAAATGGAACCGATTATTAATTTTAATCTTTATTTTTAATTGTTTTAAACTATTAGTTTAATTTAATTCATTTTCATGTAAGGAAATGCTGAAAAATCAATACAATGGTGCATTTATCCTTATTTAAATATCCTTGTTTGTGTGACCTTTCTTTGAGGAAATATGGATGGTGTTATACTACCCCACAAGTACAACATGGCTATATTTTTTTTAAAGTTCTTTGTTGCTGCACTATATATAAAAACATTTTTTAAAATGAGATGAAATTTTATATTAATGAATGTCTTATGCAGGACTTGTACTTCCTTGTCATGGTCATTTCAAAATTTTTATGAGAAGGTAATTGTATTTGAACTAATAATTACATCATGGGTTTAATCATTTTTTGTCTATATTGTCAACTATTTGGTATCAGACTTTCCTACCTGGGGGCTAAGCAATGTGCTTGGTGAAATTATTATGGATATTTATCTAGTCTATGTTTCAATATTAGAATATTTCACTCCAAAATGAAATTGATGTATACTAATGTTTGCAACTTTGGTTTTACTAGTAATTGTTAGTATTAAACTATATTATTGTATTTTTTTCTTTCTTTTATAATAAGATCAGTGAGAGAAAAGTTGAAAGATTTACTTATGATTTCTATTGAATAAGAAACTTATGATCATAGTTGTTAGAATCAAATGATTCATGATTTGTTCATAGATATGATACATTTCATATATAGAATAATATGGTTTGTACATTGTGAATCTGAAGGGAACAAAACCACGAGGAGTAGTTTGATTTAATTCATTTAATATGATGCGATACCAATTTTTTTATATGAATCTATAAATTAAAAAAGTATTAAAAGCTAAACTTACCAACTAAAAATAAATTTGACCCATTGGAAATTAAATATCCTAAAAATATAGCGAATATATGATAAAAGAAAGAAAAATTGATGAATTTTATATTATATAATAAAAGGATAGTTAAAAAAACTCAAAGTTGGCAATAACCTGTAAAAATACCTTGCAAATGAAGACATAAAATGACCTAAGATATTTAAGTCTTGTTACATTAATACATAGAAAGGCAATAAGTGTAAAATCATTTCTAGGTTGATTTCCATTTGATAATTTTTTTATGTTAAAAGTATTTAATAAGAAAGTCTTATATTGCTCATTTCATTTGAATTCTCGATGAAATGCAATAATAATATTTGGCTTGAATGAAGATATGAACTTATATATTTTTATTATGAATCAACATCAACTTAGTTTTTTTATTGTTATGCTACTAAATGGAAAAATCATTTCTGATGACTTCTTTTTTCTTTCTAAATTTAGTATGTGTTTTCATCATCAATTAAAATATATTTCTTTGTAGAATAAATAAATGAAAACATAAAAATTAGTTATTTTTGACAGTTATACAAGAGATTTTACATTTTATACCTCATATGAGGTGGTATGGGGTTTTGCTAAAAAATTTCTCAACATCGAGTGGTTTATGATGTAATAATCAGTGTCGAGCAGGGTTGTGCCTACACTGAGTGCTAAATTACATACCTTGATTTATATTTCCTATGTGGCACTAAGGGTAGAGTGATTGTGTTGGATTATTACGTTTTATGTACCATATAATCAATATCAATCATAGAATGCTATCTTGATGTTCAATTGACAGTAATTTTTATTTACTTCATTTTACATGTGTTATAATAGAATCATCAGAGATTTTTTTTCTGCATCATTTTTTAATTGAATTTTTGCCATATGCAGGCGCTCCTTGAGTATGAAAAGCACAAGATCCAAACTGGTGAACTCAAGACTTCTATGATTAATCTTTCCAATTTTGTCAGTGATGACAATCAGGTACAACCACTTGCCTTGTCCGGAAGCAATGCACTGTGACTGGATAAATTCATCCCTATGTATTCTGTCCAATTTCATACCTGGCCATTCAAAATCATGCTACATTATCATACCCAATGCATAATCTAGGTCTCCCATGAAGAGCATTGCTTTGTGTTGTGTTGTTCATTAATGACATTAAAAAAAAACAACTATCACAAGCCATGACTCTCAACTAGTTGGGCTTGCCTAGTGTTGTATCATTTTTTACCACATACATAGTCAAGAAAACAGGGTAGAACTACCTTACTAATGATGACCAATGATTGTACTTTTTTGTGTTTGTGCTTTCTTCTTAATGAGAAGACTATAATAGAATTTTTGACATATTTGATTTTACTGAAGTGTTTGAGAATATTCATACTGATAAAAGCCTTGCTGAGAGCTTATTGAAAGGATAAGCCATTTGGACTATGCGGCTTGTTTGGTACTAGTTAATTGTTTGGCACTTTGTTTTAGCTAAATTTATCCATCTAATGCCCATTGCACTTTTTGCTATAAATAGGGTTAACAATGTTGGACAAGGTACGATAATGTTAACCCTCCCCTTCACGACTAAAATATGATTAACAGATAAGAGGACACAAAGATGACAACTTAAAACTATTATGATAAATAGGTTGACTCGATCCATCTTGTTAAAAGAAACTTTGATAACATTTTTCTTTTTATAAATTTATTTTTAGTCTTATTTCTGATCTTACATCATATATATTTTTAGTAAAAATATGAACTTATATTATTTTTATATGATCTTTGACACACATTTTTGACATGAATAACACAAAACAAGTTATTGGCTCTTCTATAAGGCATCACTTGCGCTACTGCCTTGTTTTCTTGGAAGTGCAGACAAGAGAAAGGAAGTGGGAGGTGGAGATGAAAAAATGGGTTGCACAGAAATGAAGATCCTTTCCTTTGTTTACCAATTGTATAATAATGGGTGGACAAATTAAAAAATCTATCTGCGAATCAATTTTTTTTGTTATTTTTTCATTTGCCTGAAATTGAATCAACTTTCCTTATTCCTCAAACTTGTGGCCTTGGTCTTGCTTGAATCTCTCACAACAGCACCGCGAGATCAATCTTGGCAGCTGTGAGCGACCTGATGGCCATAAGCCCATAAGCCATGAACTTGCCAGACATGGGACACATCTCAAATAGTTTTTTAATCCTAAGTAACTGTATATTGATATGTTTGCCATTAGGTCAAGCATTTGGAATAAGTGGTTAACTAATCAAATTGAACATGATATCTGAATGAAATTACGCATTTGAATCTTGAATCCTTTTAAACTAGCCTTTCCTTGGTTTAGTCCACTGGAAACTGTTAACACTATGAACGTATAATCTGATATCATGCTTAATAGCTTTAGCTATTGAGGCGAAATGTTGCCAAACCAGTTTAACAGTTTCTACTTGAGGACAGTAATGTTGTGTTAGCATAGATGTCGTATCTCTATCCCATCAGAATGGCTAATAAATCATAAGGTTAATCGCTGCATGTGGACTACCTTAACAAGTATAGTCAAAATTTAGAATTACAATAATTTTGAATATCAATTAAATGTAGCTTGGTGTACAAAGCTCTCGATAGTGTGGGGTCCCGAGAAAAGGGCTATTGTACACCGTCTTATCTTGCATTGCAAGAGATGGTTTTCGTGACTCGAACTCATGACTACAGGTCACATGGCTAGTTTAAGTGATTGATTGTTCAAAATAGTTAGTTTAAGTGTCATATCCATGTAATTCTTTTTCTTCATGTAAACTATTTGATTTATAAATATAAGTCATTTATTTTTTCTTTCACTTTAATTGTTTCATTTCTGCTAATAGTAGTCATTTTTTTCTCCACTTGAACTATTTCTATTTTATTTATTCCCGGATAGACACAGCAGTTGTCTCATGAACAACTCTCTGGTCTCCTCTTTGTTGTTTGAAGCTTTCTTAAGTGATGAAATTCTAGTAGATATATTCTTATATTATTACTGTAAATTGTTCTTAGCCCAGTGATCAGATCTCTTGATGGTATCACTCAGAATACCTAACATTTAAATGAGCATTTTTTTAAAAATTACCATGCTTCTCCAGTGATGGTTTAGTCGATATGATGTTTCTAGTATCTCCTTTTAGGTCGGTGTAAACCAAGCATCAGGTTCTGTTAGAGGTAAACGGGATGCTGCAGCGCGAGCAATGCAGGTATGGCACACTGAGCGGCTACTTGATACTGGGGAGGCTGGGGATCCAATGGCTAAGGTAGTCTCTGTCTTTTTTAGGTTTTCCCTCCATGTACTGACTTGCTCTTTTTCCTTTTTAGGACAAGAATTTTACTCCATTTTCTGCAAAGGATAAACAAGGTTTGTTCCTGTTACTTAAGATCCACTCTTCTTGAGAAAAGAAGATTCTTTGATTTGCTCATCTATCTAGACTTTTTTCAGGCAAATTGAAGAAGAGAAAGCCTTCTTCTAGTCTAGAACAGATTGGAAGAGTTTCAAAGACGGACCCTGTTAAAGCACAGTTACGTTTGTTTCGGAATTGATTGTTGTTTGTTACTCTGTACTTAACATTGCTGAAGCATATATATTTGCTGCATTTTATTTTATTTTTTATTTTAATTTTGCATGTTGATGCTTGATTGGTCAACCATGTTGGGGTGAATTTATGCTGTATTTCTCCAGATTCCTGTTATTAATTCTTCAGATGTTTTGCATGACATACCAATGTTTTTTTTCCCGAACAACTTAGATTCAAGTATTTCACTGGTGATCCATCTAAACAGCCTGAAAATCCTTGTAGCATTCTGCTGCAACTCAATGATCTCTATTGAAGTTGTGGCTTATTTATAGCAACACATGGTGTGCATTGTCTCTGTAATACAAGAACTTCTCTTGTAGTCTCTGTCATCTAAAGTTTGCTTTTTTCCTTGCATGGTTGGAAGCAATCTCCTTCCTTTCTTTGTGATTAAAGCCCCCTTGTTGTGTCTTACTCTTTTGCATGCAAAAAACCAGCCCTGGCATCATCATTGTCCAACTGTCACTGCCAACACCCTAGATGTTGTTCCTTCTGCTACCTGTTCATAATTAAGTTGAAAGCAATCCCCTTCTTCCTCTTTCTCTTGACAAAAATCTGTTTCCTTGCTCTTGACAAAGACCTTGCTGAGAGGCTATTCTCATGGTTGACTGTACTCAAGAAAAGTTAAAAGACTTTGAAATGTAAAGAAGGTTCGCATGACTTCAGAAATATTATATATACAAGTTGCTTTGTTTAAATAAAAAAAAGTTTCCTGATTTAAAGGAGGATTCGAACAAGCGTGCTTTTGGGGGAATGATTCTATGTGCTTTGCTGGCATGTCATTGATCAATTCAACCATGGATGAGTTACTTGAATTAGTTTGGGTTCCATGGTGATCACAAAATCAGTGTTTTGTCAATTATTACGGTTGATTTTGTCTTATTAGGGAATCTTATTTCTCTGCTCAGAAGATGATATGCTTGGTTTTCTTTATGCAGAGGAGACGTGGTGGTTGCGGATGTAGGTGCTCCTGCTGACTGGGTGAAGATAAATGTACGAAGAAATGTAAGTTCATGCTATGTAAATATTTGCTTGCCTTTATCGTCAGTTTTATTGGATGTTTTCTCACACGAATAGATAGTTGAATCAACTATGGCTTATAAGAAGAAGCCATTTTGACGCATTCTTTGTGGCCAATTTTGGTTTATGCAGAATGAGTTCTTTGAAGTCTATGCACTAGTTCCTGGACTTTTGCGTGAAGAGGTGCAGGATCCCATTCTTCTCATCATTCCTTAGTCTTCTTTTTTAGATTCCTGATTTGAAATCCTTAGTGTTTTGTCTGATAGGTCATTTTTCTTTTTTGTTTTGGTGTATTTAGGTTCAAGTTCAGTCAGATCCTGCAGGTCGTTTGATTATATCCGGTGAGCCAGAGCATCCTGATAATCCCTGGGGTGTGACCCCCTTTAAAAAGGTTGGTATAAATTAAGTTCTACGCTTTTTCAGATTTTGCCTTAACCTTTGATACTGTTAGCCTTGCTGCTAGATTTATGCTTTTAGTTTCAGTCATCCCCTAATTTTGAGAATCATGGGTCGGATGATTATACCTTTATATGTTATATTTCATTTTCAGTTGCTTTTCCCCCAATATCTTATAGACAGTATGATTAAATTCAAGTCAGTGCCTAAAGATTAAGTGAGCAATTGACAATTTCTATGGATAATGATCTAAATGTGTGTTTGATTTAACCTGCTTAAGTGTATACCTCATAGGTAATAACATTGCCTACTCGGATCGACCCGTATCAAACATCTGCTGTGGTGACCTTGCATGGCCAGCTATTTGTTCGTGCGCCCATCGACCTCGCAGATGCTTGAATCTCAACATGTTGCGATGTCACCGTCCTCTCAGATCACCTCAATGTAACTGTTTTATATGAAAGAAACTGGACTGCTTACTACAGGTTTCACATTTGTTTATATTCTCGGATCATCTAAATCAGTCTAATGATGAGATTTCAACCGCTATCCGAACTGATGCATCGGTGGGAAAGGGTTGCATTTGCAGTGTCTCAAGCTCTAGTTTGGTTCTTAGGCTGTAGGTGAAGAGTGAAGATTTTGCCTTTGTGTCACTCATCTAACGTAGATGTAGTAATGTAGTTATAATTATCTTGTCATCCGCGTTGCTGTATTCATTAGCTCTCTTATTTGTGATTGCCATTGTAGAAGATTATTGGTTCTCGAGTCAGCTCTAATGTCCTCGTGTTCTTCTTAGTTGGTGTTAACCTAATGTATTTTCTCGGTCGCATCTCTTTAGTGGTACTATTTTAGCGTTTTAGTCGCATCAGTATTCTCGATTGAGGGATTTGTTAACTCTGATTTCTTTAATTTTTTTAACAAAAAAAAAACAATTTAGTTCAATCATTTCGTACTCGTAATTTTCATTTATTCAGCCAAAGTTGATACATAATAAAAAATCTCAGTAGCTTAAATTACTTCAATCGGTTGATGTGCGGGGATCGCTTAGTTACTGCCACTGATCAGCTGAGGAATTTTTTTTTTCAAGAGCCAAAATCGAACAAAATAGTCGATGAGTCTCTTAGATTTACACTGCTTCGAATATAGGGCTAAGGTGGCAATGTAGGTGCAGTTACCGCCTTAAACTAGGTGAGAAAAGGCTCACAAATTTTCTGTAACGATCAGGAACCTTGTAAAATAGTTATAGAAATGAAGTGCGGTCCAGAAAAGGTCAGAAGATTATTTACAATGTTAAGAGAATCCCAAAATTGTTGCTGGTATGCTTGCTTATAATAACACGTACTGACCACACCTTAAACCAGAAATGAAGTACAGTCACCAGCAGTGTACTTACTTACTTCTAAATCTGAGGAAAAGGGTCGAATTTTCTTAAAAAACGATTACAAAACCCCAAAAATGTCAACGGTATGTTTGCTTATATTAACTTGAGGTGACCACACCTCCAATCGAAAATGATGTATGGTCAGCAGACTTACCTACTTTTAAAATTGAAGAAAAAACCCTAAAATTGTTACCAGTATGTTTGATTATAATAACTAGCGTGACCACATCTTGAACCCAAAAATGAAGTACGGTCACCGTAGGTATACTTACGTACTTCTAAAGTTGAAGAAAAGGACCGAAATTTTCTTTTAAACGATTAGAAAACGCCAAAATTCTTACCAGTAGGTTTGCTTATAGTAATTCGCGGTAACTACACTGAAAAGCGAAATTATAGTCTACTTTCTTATACTCAGATTTTTTTTCTCTTAAACAAAAAACAATAAAGAAATAATTTCTTTTACCCCTCGGGTAGCCACACTCGGAGAGCCAAAAAAAAAAAAAAAGGCTGGAGGAGAGCCGAATACGGGCATTTTTTAATTAAATTAACATTAAAAAAATCTATACAAACTGACTTAACAAACAAAACACATCGGAAAAACATAAAACATTTTTCTTTATAAATTTCAATAAAATTTTAAAATAAAAAATTCTGAACATAAACCCTTAAAAAAAAATTTTACATCATTAATTTCGGGTTACAATTATAAAATTATGAATTTATAAAAGGTTATTAAAAAATGTAGGGTTACAAATTCATGATTTCTAAAATAATGATTCTCATTTGTCATTGAATCCATTTTAAAAGAAATGAAAACATTAAAATTTTATAATTAACAGAAATCGAAAATTAACTCCCTCCATTCTAGAATTAGACATGGGCATAATGCAACAGTAAAACGAAAAGACATTTTATAGAAGAATACATTTTAATTATTTGCTGAGATAATATTCAATGATAAATTAAAAAAAAATTATAAAATCAACCTTTTGTGTAGGAATTTATCAAACAAATAAAGTAAAATTTTAATATTGAACAATCTTTAATGACGTAACTGTAAAGTCTAAACTGAACTATCACACTGTAAACATTTTCCTAGTTTATCCAAACATTCACAAGAGCTTTAATCTCTTTCAACTCAGTTGTTGGCAAGACATTTCCATAGAATTGGGGAGCCAAACTGATCACCCCTAACCCCTAGAGATTAATTGGACCAAAAACACAAATACCCTGCTGTATCTCTGATATTTTGATCACGAAGTAAAAACAATCTAATTGTAACAATTCAGATTGTATAGATATTATTTTTTTGATTAATCAAAATGCTTGCATCCTTGCATTTGAAAGATTTGTGTTCGTTAAACCATTGGACTTCCTTTGCTAAAGATCAATTGATCCTCATAGGAAATCTATTGATTTTCAAAATATTTCAGTATAGTCGCTAAGTGTCAGCTATATCACAGTATAAAAACCAATTACTACAACAAACAAACTTATGACAACTAACACAAGCAGCATGAGTCGCAAGCTCTATGACACCAAAAATAAATAACACAACCTATTTGTAACAATTAACAAGAAAGTTTCAGTTCTGTGATAATATAGAAACAAATAACAGGATCTACTTATGACGCAATTAATACAAGACAGTACAGTGGCAGCTCATGATAACAT
>JBAMHZ010335766.1:0-12709 GCA_037177395.1 Alpinia galanga
TATTGCAATGCCTAGATTTCTAGGCTTATGTAGATCGCTGTCGATACAAAGATTTTCAACTAACCCTGCAGTGAACAAGTCAACCTATTGTTGGGGCCAGAGGTCAAAGGTCCAGGCGAGGAGGTACTGGAACTGCCGCTAGTAGTCTTCTACAAAGTTTGTCTGCTTTAGATTTACTAGCTCCCCCAGAGGGTTACTCCTCATAGGCAATCCAAAGCGAATATGACAATGATCTTTGAATTGCTCCCAAGTTATATATAACTCTTCCTGTTCCATCTGATCAAACCAGAGTTGGGCTCCCCCTACTAAGTGGACGGTAGCCAGGCCAACCTTGTTGGCTTTTGTGGTCCTTTTGTTGGCAAAAAAATTTTCACACCTTTTAACAAAGCCCAGTTGATCCCCTTCTCCCGAATAGGTGAGGAACTCCATCTTCTAGTACCACAGAACCATAGTGTTATGGTTGACGGAACAGGCCTGGCCTCCGAGGCTCTAGGAGGGCCACACTCCACGTTGGTAGGGCTGTTTGTGATGGGCACAGATCGACGTCTTACCTCTTGAACAATACGGGACAACTCGTCCATTTGTTCCTCTAGTCCTCGCTAGCAGGAGGTGAATTGCCCCATGAAAACTTGCTGGTGCGAGGACAATCTCTCCATGAAGACATCGAGTTTTGATGCAATAGGATCCGTGTCACCCATGGTCGGCTCTAATACCAAGTTGTTATGGTCCCTAGAGTAGAATCAAGTCAAGGGTCGAGATCTGGATCCGAACTTGGTCATACAACACACACAAGGGGGAGACTCGTCTTGGACAGAGTCATACTCAATTCTTCTCCTCTTCTTTATTAATAATATTACTTCTTATATAAGGAGTCAAAACATGAAACAAAAATTCAAAAATAAAAAAGATCATCCCACAACGGTACAAGGACTCAAAAATAGAAAGCTAATTAGGTCATTATTTGTTTCTACTATAGTAATAACTAGATTAGACAGTAGCTATTAAGCAGTAGCCATTATTTGTTTTCTACTATAGCAATAGTTAAATTAAGTAGCAGTCAATCATGCAATTTGCTTCTGCTTATAGTGGCACCCAACAAAGGCATCTTACGATTCTCTGATATAGGACAATCCTAACGTGAAAAAGAAATGACTGAGTGTGCAATATCTTCCAGCAGAAATAAGAATGGTCATCTTCCATTTTTGAAAATGAATACAAGTACTATCTGGATTACAGCATCAATCTAGTTGTGATTCCCTGATAGAATAATCCTAAAGTGAAATAATGACCATGCAGAAATAAGAATAGCGATCTACCATTTCTGAAAAGACATTTTTGCGGTGATGATAAAAGATATTTGAAAAGAACAATAATGTTGGAACTTATGGTGAGGAAGAATTGAACTATTAATGAGCGCTATACAACTTCAGTTGGAAAAGGCACCTTGAACTACACCCAAAGTTTATTTAAGCTCCACGCCACCAAAAATTAAAACATAAAGCCATTTCACTTTGATCACACAATGAAAGAACTCTTTTTTACTGCTTTTCACATAGTGCACTGTAATCATATTACACTTTCGGCTGTGTATGTCTTAGTTCTACTACATGCCTTGGTTCAATGTCATAGTACCAACAACCTGCAACTATTACATTGGATATTATTTTCAATTTATGATTCCAATCGTGCAGGATTTTTCAATGTCATTCTTTAAATTTAGACAACCTTATCATTAACTGGCATTTATAAAAGGGCAGTTCTTGGAAAACATTAATTTTAAGGGAAGTTCACATTCAAATACCAAGCAGCAGATCCAATTTTCTTAATTTGCAGCTGATATTATAAGTTATATTGTTAACCAAGTTGATAGCCTGTTTCTTGTAAATCATTAACACTAAAGTAAGTTCTCATTCAAATACCAAGCAGCAGGTCCAATTTTCTTAATTCGCAGCTGACAACCTGTTTATGGACTTTGTATATATTATCAGTTTTTTTTTTTCAGTAGCAGCTAGAACAGATGTCCAGTGACAGTACTGAGAACTTCATCAAGATTCAGTCTCAATGAAAAGATGCAACAGCTTATCAGCTTATGAAAACTTCGGAATCTGGACTTTCTAGCAATACCATATGACTAAAAAATCAGCTTCTTTGACAAGCATATATGAATATTACAAACAGAAAAAAAAAACAGAGAAAGAAGTGAGGTGAATAACCTGATCCATAAGCAAAGAAACATCTTGAAAGCTGAACATCACATTTGTTCTGCTAAAAACAACTGCTGCTGAACTCATCAGTGTATAATTTACCAGAAAGATGCTGGTAAAAATGAAGACGATTGCAAAAAAGTGGTCATGAAACAAGGCACCCATCGAAGCATCAAGGAACATCATTTTTCGCTGAACACAAGTAGATTGATATTCAACATTTGGAACAGTCAGATAGATATTTCTAGTGGTTAGTGAAAGAAATTCAGGAAGAAATAATAGAAGCCAGGCTCATACAGTTGCAAGAAACACAATCCTCAGAAATATGACTGCAAACAAAGACAAAATATTGATGATTATACCGAGAAACTGTTTTCAAATTAATCATAGCAGCAGACACCATACAACCATACCAACCCACTACAGAAGAACCAAACTGTTCCAACAGTAGAATGGTTCTCTTTTTTCTGCAGACAATTATTAAATCCTTCCTACATAAGATGGTATTTATGTTGTAGATTTCACTGTTATTACAGATATTAGACACATATAGGGCACTAAAGACCCATTATACAAGGCCGCATGTGCTCGTTTGAGGAAACATGTGAACTTCAAAAAGCATAAGAACAACATGTACAGGGTTTAAAATACAGGTTCCAAAACCAATTTCAGTCCCAGATCAGAGAAGTTTCACAAGGGTGCCAGCCAGTGCTACACAGCATAGGACGGCATAGGTCAGCCCTTGACAGCTGCTAATGGTCATCTCTAGCCAATGTAAGGACAGATGTCCTTCTCAGTTGGGCAACATGAACTCTAGAGTCAACAGGAACCATGTCACCATCAGAGAAGCACAGCACCTTGATGGCCATGCAATGGAAGGCTTGCATTGCGTGTTTCAACCTACAACCAACACCAAAGTGTAGCATGAAGGTGATGGAGAAGAAGTCACGACCAACGTGTATGGTCATGAACACCCTCCACTTTCAGGGCAAGAGTGAAGCTTGATCGAATTGAGCAAGTCGTCAATGCAAAGGAATGTCTCCTGCAGCTCCTTGAGTTATCCTTGACCTCCTATGAGTTCCCCAGCAGATTCTTGATGTTGTCATGTGTACATAGGATGTACACCAATGAGGTCAGCTAGTGAGAAAGGAGCAGGGACCATGTGGACATGGATGATGTGAGGGCCAATCGGGATTGGTTTAGCAAATAAACTTATAATTTCTCATTTATGAAAAGGAAAAAATTTGACCTTTTTGCCTACAATTCACTGTTTGTCCTTCACTTCTCCCCAAGTTTCTAAGGAAGCATTTGATGTGGTTTTAGGATCTGTTAGCTACCTCATTGAATCCACTCCCACCGGAAGTGTTCCAAGTAAACAAGGGGAAGTCTGTAAGCTCTCATCCACCCCTTTCCATGGATTTGATATCCTTCCCCTCAAGTAAGCAAGCCTTTACTGTATCATTTGTAGTCCTTTTCATCTACTGCTTATGACAGAAGTAACATGGTATGTAGACTTGATTAGTCCATTTACTTCACCCAATTGGTTTCAAGTTGGTTGCAATCAATATTCCTTTGCTCCTGTTGGATTCCTGACCGTTTCTGATTGTTTATTATGCTTTTCCATCGGATTTACAATTTTCCAACAAAGATTGGATCAGTATCAAACAAGCTAGCTCAGAAGTAACAATGGAGAC
The DNA here is from genome assembly GCA_037177395.1 of Alpinia galanga. Taxonomy (NCBI): domain Eukaryota; kingdom Viridiplantae; phylum Streptophyta; class Magnoliopsida; order Zingiberales; family Zingiberaceae; genus Alpinia; species Alpinia galanga. Next base: position 3,899 of record JBAMHZ010335766.1, read on the forward strand.
TGAAAACTATTAGGCTCAATCTTCTTTTACCCAGTCGATAAGAACGCTACTGGAATATTAACTGAATACAAATTTACAAACAACAAGAAGTCATAAACTCAGCTAGTTGACTAGGTCTACTTGTAAATTATGCCATAGATGTTTGTGTTTATAACCAACTCTATCAAGTTTTGCTTTCTTTAGGACACTAATCCAGGACAACTGTTCATGTTAATTTTCAGATTATCTTCCTCGAGAAGGATGAGAAGATCATGCAATTTCTAACCAAAAAGAAGTTGAAGTAAGCTGATATAGCTGCAATAAATAAATAAAAGCTGCATAGAAAGAATAGCAGGAGCAGTACGCAACAATAAACAACAAATGAATGCATCCTAGAAACCTTTACCTGCACAATTTCAGAGTGAATGTAGAAATTATGCACCATTATGTTTGCACCAAGAAGAGCAACTAGTAAATATGAACTCTCCCCGCTCAGCTTCGGAAAAAGTACGTCATTTACAATTGGAATTTCAGGTTGACTGATTAGTACCCCAAAAATATAAAATAGCAAAGAAAACCCTGCTATAATTGTGTATATTGTTTCACCCAAAAATTTGCCCTGCGCCTCAACCAGTATGTATATGTAGTGAGCATAAGAAACTCCATTTCTGCATGACATTGATTATGGAAGAAGGATAGGACAAAATTACCACTGAAATGACAAGAGGCAGGAAAACAGCACCCAGTGTAGCCAAACAAACAGAGGTCGCTAGGTCAACACCAGTAAAAAGGTTGATCCCATTTGCAATTCCTAATATCTGATCAGACAAAAAAATTTAAAAAAGGCTCACCCATGGCAAAGAAATTTACTTGTATTGCAATATTTGGGATGATAAAAGATAGAAAGAGGAATCTATCAAATATCACATTGAGTACCGTAGTTAATTCAGAAGTAATCATGGACAGTGCAACTTGAACCCCCAATATCATGCATGTTAATCTGGAATATTCCTCGCTACAAATCTTTTGCAAAATCACCAAACACAGATGTGAGAATATAACTTGATTTTGCTAGAGAGGATGAAGATATTAGTGAGACAATCAAATCAAAATTGAAACCAAAATTAGCCAATTGATAACATATCAATCTGTAACTTATATGCGCACATCATATTCAAGACTATAGTGAAAGGACAGTTCCGGTTCCAAGGAATTTCAATCAGGCAATTTGTGATATTATCATTATTTACTTTGATTTAAAACTTACAAGTCATAACATTAGTTGGAAATATATCTTTCCATCATAAGAATGCTGCATCACCAAAACTGATGTAGCATCATTTTCCATAAAAACAAAGAATATCAAATAACAGACACAAACAGGTCTTTGAAAAATACTTAAAATCTGCTATAACCAACCAACTATAAGATTTAGTACCTGAGCAAGATTCTTTTGCGTGACCATGCCAACACAAGTTGCAAGGTATTGGCAAAAAATGGCAGTTAAGTTGAAGAAGAGCACAAAAAACACAAGATCATATCCAAATTGGGCCCCACTCTCCATAGCTACCACCCACTTTCCAAGGTCAATATATCCCACGGCAATCACAAGTGCAGGACCAACAGAAGGAAGTAGATGAGATGCTACATGCCCCGCTGTTTCCATGGCTTTAAAAACATACAAAGTAGAAGTGCTGATTTGTTATATCACCAACTGGGAAAAAACACTTTCACATGGATCAAATTTGGATCAACAGCAATAACTTGACAAAGATCCACAAATTACATGCATCATCTATTTGAAATTCAAAAAATCACCACAGTGCTTTTTTATCAATCCAACAGAGAACAAGTTTGGGTGAAGCCATCCACTATATTCAAAAGTGCAGAAGGCAAAAATGATGACCTTGTAGACCTAAGGATATTCTTCAAATGCTTTCATATGCAGCAACACGATTGTCTTGATGTCAGTCGTTAATATGAGTATCACCTCTAAACCAGACAGAAGCAAAAAAACTTAACAAAGCTCCTGTAAACAAAAGAAAATCCAATCCCAAGGATGTCTTCACTACATGGCGTGATCCCAAACAACGACCTGAATAGGTTCAAAGAAGACGGGTTGAGGAAGCTGCACGTTCTTCTTTACATATGGATTGACCATGTTGTGCAAAGCAGATTATCAGAATGTGCAAATGCACATAACCATTTATCAAGCAAGCTTCAGGTCAGCAGCCTATAAATTTGACCTAAAAGCCCGTTTCAAATATCCCATTTTCTTCTAATCACCTGCAAATTTTTAAATGATAACATAAGAAACAGATTGTCTATGAATTAATCTTAAAGCCCATAAATTCACTAACTTAAAAAAAAAACAATTACACGGAATATGGAAGAAGAGGATCCTTAGCGCATCGGTAAAATTGCTGTAGCATGACCTTGAGGTCACGGGGTTCAAGTCGCGAAAGTCTTGCAATAATGCAAGGTAAGACAGACCTAATGTAATGTGATCTGACCTAATGGCGGGAGCTTCGTACAAAGATTGTCCCTATAACAAACATATCTAGTAGACGAGAACTTCTCAAATAAGTATCCGAGTGAACGCTGCCAACAAATATGAAATGATATAAAGCGTTTACTAATATAAATCAGTCAAAACAAATTCACCTTCATAAGTACCCCGAACACGAACAAAAAGCATATGCATCCCAGTAAAACATCTCATTTCAATATCTATTTTTCAGACTCAGTCACCTAGATAAATGGATAGCAATGAACAGATTCTAAGCTCAAAATTGGATTTTGACGTTCAAACCTACTAATTCAGCTGAAATCGTGTACGAAATCGGTCTTGCCCCTAATTGACTCCCAAACTTGACGAAGCCCCGTGAGGATCCATTCCAATAGGGCAAAAGAAATCCAAGAAACCACAAAAGCGCACGAATAAGAAGAAGATAAGAAAGATCCAGAAAAAACAAGAATCACATCCCTCGAGATCGATTCCTATAGATTTCTAATCCGTTGTTTAGAAGAAAAACAAAACAAAACAGTACCTTGAGTTCACTTAAGACGTCTGATCCCCCGCCGTAGCCACTATTATCGATCCACACTTCCTATGTCGCCTCAAATCGGGAGAAGCAGAGGAGAGAAGCCGTGGAAGGAGCAGGATAATCGTCGGTAAAGAAGTCCTTTTTCTCTTGTTTTTTTTTTTATTTTCACAGCCCGCAACTTCTTCTTATCGAGTCTTTTCTCTATGGTCTTTACCTGCGCTATGATTGCATTGCAAGGACGGACCCCAAGTAGGTACAACACGTAAAGAATGGGTAAACCTGATTAAGTGCCCGATTTGCTCAAGTGTCTTACAACTCACTAATCCAGTGCCCATCCCGCTACGACTCTACCTCGAGTAAACAATGGGAACCACAGCGGGGCCCAGAGGTCAAATCAATAGCAGCTCGGTCTAAAGCATTAGCCTTTGACGCCGGTAGCTCACAAAAATTCAGCGCCGTTACACGAAGCCACCACAACTCTGTCCCGATGGCGCCCACATTCATCTCCAATAAAAGTACGAGTCGACTACAGGGTCTGATTGATCGGCAACCAACTCTGTGCTTGTAGCCTACCTCAGGCGAGGCGATGAGTAAGCGAGTATTCTCTTAACTTATGCGGGCAGTCCGTAAAATATAAATAGGCGACAGCGACTCAAGGATCCCAACTCTCTCTCCGCCGGCCATGTTATAAACGAGAATAATTAAGAAATAATAAAATTTTAGAATATTCCCTCATTTTTAAATCGTTCGATTAATTCAAATTTTAATTTTTGTTAATAAAAAATATCGATTATTTCAATTTTCAAAAATTGAATAAATCAAATTAGTTGACTGAAATTGAATAGTTATAACTCAACTGAAAAATTAAATAAAAAATTAATTAATCAACTACTCAGCTAAATTAATTAATTAATTAATTGTTCATTTCGATTATTCGATTAAAAATTCAAATAAAAAATTAATCAATGGATCAATCAACTAATAAAAAACTTCAATTATTTTAATTTCCGACTAAATTAATCAATATTTTATTAATTTAATTTATTCAACTTTCATAAATAAAATTTTTTTTATCGATTCTATTTGTAAAAAAAATCAATTTAATTGATCAATTTGGATTATTAATCGATTGCCCAGCTTATAACACCAAAGACAAAATAGTTTTTAAGGGTTATGGTTGTCAAAAACAAGGTGTGTCATCCAAGATTGAGACAGGTGTATAATTAATCACCATTTTTTACTTAAACTTGTTTATTAGATTAAGTTCAAACTTGTTGATTAAAAAAGATTATTGAATTGTTAAAGTTATCTTCAAAAGTGCCATTTAAAAAAAAATACTAATTTTTAAAACATTAAAATATATATATATACCACCATTTTCCTTCCCACATATTTGAACAAATCCCCTAAATAAAGATTGTCACTTTTCAAAAATTCACAGAAATGAATGATTAGAACCTTGCCGACTGGCCATGGTTGTTCTTGGACCAGCCGGCTTAGTGCTAACCAATGTCTCCAACACGATTCTCAAATAGATATATTCAAATTACCCTTTTAAAATATTATCCTCGAGGGAATGGGAATGGAAATGTACGGCTATCTCTAGTAGAATTCATCGATTCTGAGCAGTGTTCGAGTATGACACCTTGCTATTGTTTGAAGTGAAAACTCACCAGGCTTAGATTGTATTTGAGTATGGCACCTTGGTGTTGTTTGAGGTGATAGAAAAGTTAAAAATCCAGATTTCCTCACCAGGCTTCCGCAGGAGAATAGAGATCAGATTTCAGCTCATTGCGCCTGCTGCGACTGTAGTAGGCTCTTGATGAAGCTGAGGGATCAAGAATGAATGCAAGATTAGTTCGAGCATTATTTACTGAATAGTCTAGCTATAATTTACTACGTATTACAAACATCCAAGCACTAAACTTCATCGCGGCTCCATGTGTAGCTATAGAATTTCAGCAACCGAAACTGTAAATGGATCTCGTTCATAGTTCACAAGCATTTGGTTCAAAATGAGACGAGATGTGATACTGTGTAAAAGGGAAAAATTTTACGGTTGAACCAGAAAATATGACTACAGTTTGCTGTACAAGGTTCGTATAGGAAGAGGCTTGACTGAACGTTGGACAAACCAGATTACGATACGATTATGAGATTGATCATGCCAGGTAGTTGTAAATCTGGGGATTGTTCTTGTCCCTCTCCAAGTATTCCCTGTCGATAAGGCTCTCTATCCTCTTCTTCAAGTCCGCAGGCTTTATTGGAAACTTAAGCTATTATAAGAATAACACGACAGAGTGATCAGAATAATAGATGGAAAAAGAAAAGAATGAGCCAGAGTCGGTCAGTTACCTGCTGAAAGAGTTCGGTAATTAGCAGTGTGTGACTAAGTACTTTCCTTGTCTTCATAACACGAACAATAGCCGCATCAACCTGCAAACAAAAACCGAAGCTTTTAATGCAGCGAGCAGGTTGAAAGGACAAGTAAATATAGCTTCAGAAATCTCCTACCAACTAATAAGTATATGAAAACAAAAGGTAAAAACTCCAAGTTAATCACAAAACTGAAAGGTTCGCCAAGGGAAGATGGACCCCAGGTTCCATATGCAATGTTAAGGCATGAGGAGGGACCTTTCAGCCAGTACAAAGAATTCTTGCAGATTAGAAATTTTTGCAGAAAGTTACACTGAAAATTCCCAATTCCCCCATGCCTTTTGCACCAGTAAAGCTCTGGTCTTGAGTCCAAGTTAGTCATGGGAAGTGTTTTCAGTTACCATATTTTCAAATGCTGTGTTTTCAAGCATCACGCTGCATGTGTTGGCTGGGTCAGTCAGTCAGTCTGGTGTGAGCTGGGCTGAGTCTCAGACCAATTGAAATCAGTAGAGGAAATACTGACTCACTAGACTAAGCCTTGATGTATATCTTTGGAAATTTATGATAAAAATGAATTTTCAAGTGGTTCTTCATGTTGGTCATAACTTATCACGGGATGGAGTTGTGGATCCATAAAACTCCGGCAAAGTGTATTAAACTTACTAGAATCAGTAAAACTAAAAAAAGAATAGAATCATATTTTAAAACAAGCGAAATAAAATATTAAAAATTTACTATAAACAAATTAATTGGATTTGGTTAATTTTTGAAATGGCCTAATCTTATTTGCATCACAACCATGGAATTCAGATGTAGAGAGAGAAAATAGGAGTTGAGTGTGCTACATTGTTCAACACGTCTATGATTAAATACTCCGAATGAACAGTTCATCATGCCACAGACAGAAAGACTCAAGTCATATACCCAAGCACTAATGCTTTCTGAAATGAATGGCATAAGTGCCGAGCCAACTGTTTTTTTTTAACGAATAGATATTGAAATTATGTTCAGTTTGTGGAACACGACTCACAACAAATGGACTAGATATGAAATTGACGATCCACATGCACGTATATTGTATGCCTTCTATAGTTATATGCATCTCTCCCAGCCTGATGTTGATTAACATGGTGAAACACATTGAGATCACTCCAAGAAGCAACATAAATGCACTTTTGCTTCAATCAATGAGCATTTTTTATCAAGCATACACAATCTCCCTGTCAGTCAATACAAATTGGTACTAGACTAATACATAAATATGACATATTATCTAAAAACTTCCTCTTTCATGGATGAGATTATCACATGTCATTTACTTAGTCAAAATTCAATGGATAAATGGTTTGCATATAAAACATACCTGATACTGACGATCTTGGAATACTCTTTCAGTGGTGCTTGTATTCTCCTCCACAGTCTCTTTCATTTGGATTGCATTTACCTGGAAAGAGAATGTCTTAGCTCAACCACTTGAATCCAAAAATGTGTAATCTCACGAAGAAAACTTTTACCCTTATGCGATATAATGGAGCATTAAATTCTTCATTGAACACAAAAGAATCCTCATCTTCGATCTCTCTTCCTTTGGGGGACTGCAGAAAATAAGAGTATTTTGAATAAATAGATAAACATTCAACAGCTACATGAGGATAGATTACCTTCTGTAGCACTCGAACTTTGCCACATGCTAATGATTGTAAAGTCCTCCTCAACTCTTTATCATCAATGCCTGTAGCGTCTTTAATGTCTTGAAAATTCAGCTTTTGAGTGTCATTGAAAAGCATGAGAACAACTGTCTGGAAACACGAGAATTCAAAAGAATAATAATTATACAGGTACATAAATCAGCACTGAAAGTAGTAAAAATTCGGACTTACCTGGAACAATGACACTGACAATTCTTTTTTCCCTTTTGGAAATTCTGCTTTCAGAACACAATGGCCTAATGAATTCTGCCACATTAAACGCCTCCCATGGTACTTACTCAAATAGAACTCTTTAAATATGTCCTAAGATGTAAATAGAAATTTAGTGTTTCATACTTCAGGAATGAGTTAAACAAAATTTTTAGTTGTCACAACCATACCTGATAGACATTCAGCTCATGAGGAAGCCGAATATCCATAGGTGGATATGTGGGCCAATACCTGGAGGAACCAGGAGGAAAAATCTGTTAAACAAAGGTGGCTAGTCCAACTCGCAACACAAATTCTAAAACCTACATAATTTAATAGACAATTAATTAAATGAGCAACACACACCCGGTTGTCAGGACATGAACACTCATTTCAATACCAGTTGGAAGTTTTGTCCTAGCTTGGGATGACTGTTTAAAGGAGTCATTTATTTCTTTGGATAACTCGATGTCCTGTGTAATGATCAGTGTGAAACAATTACTTGCAAAGCCAAAAACCAATGAATGGAATTCCATTAGCAACTTTCTTGACAGTCTTACGTGTGACAAGAAGTTTAACTTAGAACTGCGATAATGATGATGGCATGAAAAATATGTTTACCCAATTTTATGTTTTTCATTAAAAACTAGAATAAAACTGGAGTGAGCAGAAATAAGTCTAAGATGGCTGGCCTTTCCAGGAATTGCCATACAAAATAAATTTAAAAAGAACCTTACTACTAATTAAAGAATTGGAAGGAATATAAATTCTACGAATAAATCTAAACAGATGGCACATGTACTTATCATACAACTTGGATAGTGCTGTAGAATTCTGAGATGATAAAGGTGATTGGACATTTACTAGCGCTTGTTATTCCTATGGTCGAGGAAGATAAATAAAGCATAGCCCCAGTATTAAAGTTACTGAAAATGTAGAAGTCATTCAATCACCATGAAAAATAGCACCAGTATTGCCCTTGACAATAGATGACAGATCTATAGCAAAGTTCAAACAGTATATCCATTCAATAGTTATGGTACCTTAAACATTCCCTCGAGTTTATTTGTAAATTGGCTGCCACACTCGGTTTTCAGCTGAAAGGCAAGAAATTGCATCTTAGAGAAATTGCATAATTATAAATCTTCAGATGAATTCATGCAACAATCTTTAGGAATACATTTAATTACTTTTGTGATCATTGACTTCTCAGCATCAATTGATGCACTCTTTCCCAACAATAACCTTTTTGCAAGATCTTTCTTGTAAAATGCCTCAAATACATCTTTCCCCTGAATCAACATGTGAAAAAAACAATACTACTGAGTTTATTCAAATACTTGTGAATAGAACATATCCCTAACATGAACCAAATATGCAAAACTTACTTATATAAATCTGAATAACACCAAAACTTTGTCGAGTATACCCTCCAACTCTTCTTCAGATGTACCCTTGTTGCCAGCACGAAGCTTCTCATCCACAAACTTGGCAATCAATTCAGCTGGTCT
>JBAMHZ010335983.1:0-12709 GCA_037177395.1 Alpinia galanga
CAGCTATGTTGTTGGCTTAGTCAGTCGCTTTTAGTCAAACCCAGGACCGATACACTGAAAGGCGGTAAAGAGGATATTCATATATCTGAAAGTGACAACAGATTATTATCTTTGTTATCAAGGATCAAATATGAGCCTGAAGGACTATTCAGATGTAGATTGGGCTGGGGATCTGGATGATAAAAAATCTACATCAGACTATGTGTTCTTGCTAAATGGTGGCGTCATATCCTAGAACAGCAAGAAACAAACTTGTGTAGCCTTGTTGATAATGAAGCTAAATATGTGACATGTTCAACACTTGTGCAAGACGCAGTCTGGTTGAGGAGGTTCTTAAAGCATTTGAAGATTGCTGAGGAAAGTGAGAGTCCAGTGACTATCTATTGTTATAGTTAAGCTGTAATAGCTTTTTCAAATGATCCCAAATATCACAGCAAGGGCAAACATATAGCTATAAAGTATAATTTTGTGAGAAATATTGTGGCTAAAAAGAAGGTGATTCTTGAGTATATCCCTACATGCACTATGCTTGTAGATCCTTTTACTAAGTCACTAATTAGAGAGTTATTTAATGAGCATATAAAGTCTTTGAGACTTAGAAGAATATAACAATTTTTGTAATGACAATCAGATATTAGAATTTGATTGTGTGATATGTCATAATCTATTCAGTGTGTATATTCTTGTTACATTCTAATGAGATCTCGGTGAGCATGTTTGGCAAGTTAAGATTGGACCTCTTACATGGACAATCATCTCTGTTTGTTATGTATGAATAGAGGTAAGACCGGTGTTTATAGGACGACTTGTGTGGCTATAAATTGTTACATACCTATAAACTGGGGGATCGCCTTGATAATTGTATTAAGATGAGATCATTTAGTAGAAGATGATCGAAATAAATGTACCCATCATTTACTATATATGTTTAGAGCCAGATTTAGAATTCATATGTTGAATTCATGATTAAGTATTGGGAATGTCTAGACCGAAATTTGTACAATGTTAATTTGAGGAAATATGTACTCTTTATTGGTAAAGAGAAAAACATTATAACATGTAATTTATACCACATGTGCTAAGACGACAATAATGGTAGTAGGAATGAATTCTCTACTATGTGAGCCATTTGAGATTATATATTGATCTCAGAATTTACCCTAAGTGACTATTTAGCTGTCTAGTTAAAATTCTAATCAAGGTCCGCTATTTTAGCATGTCAACCTATGACTATGGATGATGCGATCTACAAAATATGACTAAGAAAACATTTAGTTAAAATGAATAGATTCAAGCTAAAAAGAAAGACTAAATATATTTACATTTTTTAATATTATTCAATGGTCGACCCATTTCTGCTATGTATGAAAATGATTATAGATATTGAATATGGAACATGCTCTTGACATAATGGTCATTATGAAGGATTAGAAATGTTCATATTGATGTAAATAAAGAGAATTTAAACTGGATAAATAGCAAGACATGAAAATCTCCAAGATAATGATTGTGTGTCATTAGGAGATTGGATATCTTCTAGATAACGGCTGTGTACCACCAGGAGAAAAACTATATGTTATTATGAGAGTGGTTATGTACAACTTATAGAGCGACTAAGTTAAATGTAACAATTTTTCTTAACATCGATCGTTCTATGAGTAGCTATGTACGGTGCAACAACTTTCTTAGCATTGATTGCTCACTGTGTTTGCTGTTGCACGAACCATTTCTCTAAGTATGAATTAGATGGTGTTCTATTAGTATTTGTGACTAATAATCTCTCTTCTGTTAGTCTTTGTGACTAAGTACTCCGGCTTTATTTAGTCTGCCTAACTAAGTACCTCTTTTAGTTTATGTGATCATTTGTCTTTGTGACATTCACTTGGGACGAGTGGGAGATGAAGGCAATTGAAGAACTGCTCGTGCGCTCACTAGCACACTCGCGCGCTACACGTTGTGCAGTGCGTGCCCACGATGTGTTTCAGGCATGGTCACATCATGCGTACACGCCTGAGGGAAACCTTACTATGTAAGGTATGTGTGTGTGTCCAAGTGAGATGTGTGAAAAAGATAATTGATCGCCGACGGACTGCCGGAGTGCCATTACGTTATGTAACATTGAAACACTAGGACATCCAAATCATTGAGATTTGGTTTATGAAAGTAAGGGATTTGTTACTATGATGAGTCTTTAGACGATGAGCTCTGGATCGTGAGATCATTTGAATATCGACAAGGTTTGAAGAAATTGAACAAATACACTAAGTTTTTTATTTGTTCACAGCCTATAAATTCATGCAATTCACATATGGGCAGTAATACCAACAGTAATCATATAAAATGTGTGGGAAGGATCTTTAATATAGATTAATACTTCAGAAAATTAATGGATCTGATAGCATTCAAGATTTTTTGTTCGTAAATTATTAATTGTGCTGGTAAATATTAGCTTAAAATGCTAAAATTAAATAATACTTGGAAAATTTTGTAGCTGATTATAAAATTAATCCTAACTCGAGAAATATGGCCCTTCTAACTTCAAAGCTCACGGCATGCGATTGGCATGAGAAACAAAATGGCAGTCACACTATTTTTATGGCTTGCATTTGAACAATAATGTAGATGTGATTATAAATAGAAGCTCTTCTCGTTACAGTTTCAGCATCTTTCAATTGGGGGTTTGGAAGCTGAAATGTTGAAGAAAATTGAACCTGTTCTGGAACTTAGATTCATCGGTATGTTAAACAAAAATCAGGTTCAGTTTTCTTCAACATCTCATTTTCCCAGTTCATTAAATACCACCACTCAGAGCAGGTAGAGTTCTGAATGTGAGAATTGAAGGAAATCAAATCACTCGAGTTTACAATATTCGTGATTTGGTTTTCTCCAATATCTCATATTCATTATTACCCTGCAAGATTTCAATTGGCTTGATGCTGGAAGATGAATGCAACTGTTGCTGGGAATTAAACCTAACTCTTCAATCTTTTGGTTTGTTTCCATTCAAGAAATCAATTGCTTCTTTTTTTTTCTGTAAAGTTGAGACTAGTTTTATATCAATTCTATTTTTTTTCCTTTTTTTTTATTTTTATTTTTTGCTTCATTTTATGCCTAATTTTATTGGGAATTCCATATTAAATTTTATTCATCCTGGTATTAATTAATACTTAATTTGATATTTTAATCATGAATTTGTATTATTAAATATGGATTTACATGCGATAATCTATTTTTTGCTTCATCGTTTTCGATGTCATCTAAAAAAAAATCAAGTTGTGCTGTTGATCACATATTTTGTTCTTCAATTAGAATGACATTGTTTGTGGTGTAGTTTATAGTTTTATTTTGCTTCCCTATTTAATTGTTATTTAGTTTTTATATATTATTGTAAAATTTGTAATAAAATCCTACGTCCATTTATTTGAATCTTCTATCGATTCATATACGAATGTACAATTTTAATTTAGATTGAATGTTCCCGTCCAATACTTAGAATTGAGAAGATTTGTTTTTATAAAAAAAAAGTAAGAGTTTAATGTTAACAAATTTTAGAAAAAATGATTGAAAAGTTTAGAATTTTAGTGAACTCATGGATGAATCTCTCTACCTTTAGCTATGTTACGCTGGACTGGCATGTTTAGTTTTATCAACGGCTGATGGTAGTATTTTCACAATTGTTAAACTTGGGAAATTTTCCGATAAATTTCTAATTTTAGGAAATTATTGGATACCCTCGTTTTCCATCCACTCGATCCGTCGATCGATCCGAGAACGAGGTGAAAGGAGGCGGCGGCGATCGGATCTCGCCTTCTTAGATGGCTGACCCAGCGGCGCTCGGCGCCCAGTACGTGCAGCAGTTCCTCAGCGCCGCCCTATCGCAGCGCGGTCCGGCGGCGCTCCCCTACGCCGAGGACGCCAAGTGGCTGATCCGCCAGCATCTGATGGCGCTCACCGGGGCCTTCGCATCTCTCCGCCCCCGCGCCGCCAGTTTCACCCACGACGACGGACGTTCCTCCTACCTCCTCCAGGCCGAGGGCACCATCCCCATCGTCTACCGCGGCACCACCTACAACCTCCCCGCCTCCATCTGGCTCCTCGAACAGTACCCTCGCCGTCCCCCTGCCGTCTTCCTCACACCCACCCGCGATATGCTTGTCAAGCCCAGCCACCCCCTCGTCGATCCCTCCGGCCTCGTCCGTGCCGCGGCTGTTCCGTACCTCGCGGCATGGATCTACCCATCGTCCAACCTTGTCGACCTTGTCCGCTCCCTTTCGCACCTCTTCGGCCTCGACCCTCCTCTCTACTCCCGCCCAGCCACTGCTCTCCCTCAAAATCAATCTCCTCCTCCCACACGGCATCCTAATCCCTCCTCATTCAATCCATCGCCGGCTCGAATCTACTCCTCTCTGCCGTTCCCATACGGTGTTGGTCGGTTCCCTCCCTCACCACAGACCCAGATGCCATCGCATCCGATTGAGGACACCGCGGAGGTCTTCCGACGGAACGCCGTCTTTAAAATTGTGGAGAATGTACACAGGGATGCAACCAGCCTGCGTAGGTCGCAGGAGTCAGAGATGGAACCTCTCCTTTCTCTCCAGGCGGAGCTGCGGACTAGAGGGGAAGAGCTCTCTCGCGGGGTCCGGGAGATGGTCGAGGAGAAAGAAGGTCTGGAGCAGCAGCTGCAGCTTGTGCTCATGAACACCGACGTTCTTGAAGGATGGGTGAGGGAGACCGAGGCTAGCAGAAGAAAAGTGGACGCATTGGATGTCGACAATGTGTTTGAACCGATGGATGCACTATCAAGACAGCTACTGGAGCTCACGGCAGCTGACTTGGCGGTGGAGGACACGATCTACTCACTGGACAAGGCGGTGCAGGAGGGGGCAATCACTTTCGAGTCCTATCTGAAGAGTGTGAGGACATTGTGCAGGGAGCAATTCTTCCACAGGGCAACCTTGGCCAAGGCCCGTGCTATCCAGGTGCGAGCTCAAGTCACAAGAATGGCAAAGAGGGTTCCTCTCTATGCTTCCTAGGATGGAGGTTAGTCGTGATCTTGTATCATAAAAATTTGATAGTTTTGCTTCTATTTGCTATTTTTATTATCGGGTATTTGCTATATAATACATAAACTCTTATCCCCAAATAAGTTTGCCTAAACAACTGGTCTATGCCTTCATCCATCTGAACTCTTCAAACTCTCATCTAAATCAGTAAAATTTTTATTCCTATTTGTATGTTACATGAGAACTGGAAATGAGATTGTTTGAAAGGAAGGTTTCGATTGTATTTGTCAGGTCTGGCCTACTTTTGGGAGCTCCAGCTTGTTTTATGCAATTTTTCTATATCTTATCAAGTTGTTTTTAGACAAATTGTCATGTTCTGATTTTTGCTTGTTCTCTTTCTAATGTTTATAGTCTTATTAGGAGACACATATGGTTTATTGGCAAGTTTAATCTTTTGGAAAACAGAGTGTTGTGTAGTTATATGGATTTCTGTTGCAAACAGCTCATTTTTTGCAATGGTCTAACTGATTGATGATGCAATCTATGATAACATATTGCGGGCCACATTTTATCATCTCCCTTAACTTTTACTGTGACTTTCTTAACACTGCTGTGAGACTTTTGATTTGGCTGATAAGTCAGCAAAGATGATGTGTAGTTTAAGTGATTTGAATGATACAATCATACTCAAACAATAATTCAATTCTATGGATCTATGGAATTGGCATATAAATTGGGATTCAGATGTCATTTTTTTAGGTCTTGCTTCAGATTAAATCCTGAAGGTTTCATATTTTGATGCCTTTCTTTGCATCAACATTTTTGTCATCATACCAAAAACTTCATAAATATTATTTCTCTGTTTGGTGTAGGGAGTTATTGAACATAATATAACCATCATATGTATCAAACTCTTAATTACATTTTCCATCTCTTCCTCAATATTAATCCATGCTTCATTGTTCTTTAATTTTTATAAGGGACTAATAATTATTGAAGTCCTTTGAGGTTTAAAAGAGCTTATTTGCTCGAGGCTTCTATAATCAAATTCAATGTCAAGCTTGATTCATGCACAACTTTCTAAATCTTAGTCCACAATATTGGTCTCTTGTTGGTAAGGGATTTTTCCTACTTTGTTGATTCTTCAACTTGGCATTAAGATTTCAGTTGGATATGGACTAGATTATTTATTTTATCCACAAATAGCATGACCTTTTTTGTATGAAGGGTAAACAATCTCAAAAAGAATCTAGCTAAATTTACCCTTCAAGTGCACTGCAGTTCTTCATAGATCCAAAGGAGCTACATGTCAAATCATTGATCTTTGTTGCTCCTGATTGCAGGTGGGCAATACCTATTCAAATACTGACCACGCATGCTATCAATCAGAATCAATAAATATATTAGTAGGTGATCATAGTCATACTCAAAACACCTCTAGAGTCTGAGTTGTGTACTTGAACTCCTTCAACTCCACTGCCATGCACTCGATATTGTTGAAATGAGTTATCATATCCGTGTGCATCTTTCATGCCATTCATTATACACAAGGCCTATTACTATCATCCATTCAACATTTGAAGTGGGTCATTGTATCCATGTGTATTTTTCATGCTACTATACACAAGGCCCTAAGCTATGACTTTTCATTCAGTTCAAATTTAATCATTTTTTCTCCAAAAAATTTAGCATTTGAAATAAATCAAACTCAAAACTGTTTTCATATTGAAATTTAGCTAAACAAAATTGATTTTTTTTTGGTTTGGTTCATGTGGAACCTGATACTATAAATTTAGATTTATTTACTTGGCTATACTTTTGGATGAGCAAAGCTATAGAAGTAATGACATTATTAAACTATTGATTTCTCCAGTTCAGTTTGATTTGACAAAGAAATCAAACCTGGATATAATTTGGAATATATGTTGCTGGAAATGATATTAATCTCTTCCCGTAATACTTGTAAAGCTAAACTGAATATAAAAAAAATTCTGTTCTGTTTTTTTTTGTCGTCTGTCTTTGTCTTTGATAACGTATCCCTCAACAACTCAAGTTACTTCATCGAGAATGATTGTGATACCCACTTTATAAAATAAATAGATATTGATGAAAATAATATTAAACCTTTCCTACTTGTAGACGTTGGCATTACAATTGTCTTTCCTATATCCTTCTTGATCTTTCCTATTTTACTGATTTCTTCAAGCTTTAATCAATGGCAACAGACGAGGACCTTTACACATGTTTTGTTGCTTCACTTTCATTTCCATAGAAACTTCTAGATTTTTTGAAACTGTATTTCTTATTTATGGCACACATTCTTACTAGACCTCATTTGTATGTATTCATCAATGGCATTAAAAAAATGTCAATTGTGTGAGCATTGATCCAAGAAATTATGAATCTGAAGCTTTTAGCCATTCAGAATATGCAAGCAACGTCATTATAATTCTCTAGTAGTTTTACCTTGTGAGGCTATGTGTTAGTCGTGAACAATTAGGCATCAACCTTCTTGTGTATATTGCTATATACTTGGTAATTATCCCAAGTGTTTGCTATTTCTTTCTTGTACATGGATTCATTGAGTTCATAAGAAGTTGAAGGCCATGATCTATTTTGTCCTGTATTAGTATGTGAAAAGGCTTCAAAGAATTAAGTCACATCCTCATGTTCGCTGGTTCTCTCTTTCTTCGTATATTCTATGGGTATTTCTTTCATTGCCATGTGTTGTATTGTTGCATATAGATCATACAACATTTCTCATTTATGCAATTGCTATAATATAATTCCTACAAGCTTCTAATTCATATTCATTCTTTTGCCTGCTCAAATCATGTACAACTTGCAAGCAGGTTGACACCTTAAGAAAAATTGCAGCAACAAGCAAAGCTTTTGGAGTACATTTTGTTTATTGCTTCTACTTTGTTGAAGATCTATCCATAACGTTCTCAAATGGTCTCTTGTCGAGATCACCCGCCGCTCTTTTAACCCATCTTTTAACCACAAAATCACACGATATCTACTTGGTTTCTGCATTGGATCTTTGCGTCTCTGCCCTTTCTTCTACCTTTGTTTAGCTTTCATTGAGTAGACACTGAAAGGAAGCAGAGGTGGCCTAAAGACAAGGAACAACGGGCTATTTGTATTCTCAAATTGCTTCCTCTACATCCATCAAATAAAAAGTTTGTGCAGGAATACTTATTCCAATCATTTGATTGATTTTCATTGATCAACGGCCTAGATTTTCATTGATTTCCATCGAATAAAAAGTTTAACTTGTGAAGTTTCAGATTTTCATTGACCATTTGATTTCTTCTTGATCAAATCTGTATATTGCTTCTCTTAATACTCTCTCTCACGCTGGATTTCCTTTTACTGACGAGCGTGTGTGTAGCAGAAAGGAAAATAACTTCGCATGCCTATCCTCACAGCTATGCTTTCGTCCATTAAGATTAGACAGTCATATTTATTTGTTTTCCAGCTTTGACACTTTTCTATACAGTTTGATCCAGATGTGGGGCATAATAATGGCAGAATATTCTTCACTGAAGCGAATCAGTATCTAATTACCTATCTGCATCTTGGTGCAAAAGTATTTTGCTCACCAGTATCATTATATTTAATCTACAGATGTTCATCCTTCTCAATGAGGCACATACGTAAATGCCTGTAAAGGAACTTGAAATATTTTTAAATTTATCCGTAAAGGTTCTTTCTAGTAATTGGCACCTAGCTTTTACTTGATATAGATTCTTACATTATATTCACACTTTGTAGATGAATTTGTTTTGATTTTAATTTACAGGTAGTAATAATGCTATAATTACTTCTAGATGAACGTATCTTTTTTTCTTCTTTTTCTTTTAGAAGTGACTCTATGGAACTAAGGGCCTTACAATTTAAATATATCGAGGAAATTATATCATAGGAAATATTTGAAATCATAGATTAGTTATAGGTTTTGTAGTATTACATGCTTTTTCATGATACAAACACTTTAATCTGTATTTAACTCAAGATGATTTTTCATTATACAAACACGTTAGTCTGTATTACATAATTTTTAATCATACAAACACTTTAATTTTCATCGTACATATTTTTATTTTTCAGGTTTTTTCACTGGCTACGAAAGTGCAGATTAATCACCACCGATTAATTAATAATCTAAATTTTTATTTCTTTTATTTGATTGGCTCAAAGGAGATTCTATAGTGTTAAGGCCTTTAACACGTGTTAATTAGTTAATGGTCTATTTTGTACTGCTCAGTAATTCATCGGAAAGTACGTGTTTTTTTTTTTCTTTTTTTCCATTGGCACTTAGTACCAGTAGCTTCATTGCTTTGCTTTGCTACGCCAATGGAGGAAAGTAACAACGACTCCATCAGATCTCACGTCGCCTTCACTCTCCTCACCCTACTCTGCTCCGTCTTCCTCCTGCGCTGGCTGAGGTGGAGGACCTACGGCGGAGGGCGGCTACCCCTGCCCCCGGGACCCCTCGGCCTTACATTCCTTGGAAGTCTCCTCTCCCTCGACCCCGAACTGCACGTCTACTTCAGCCGCCTCGCCCTCACCCACGGCCCCGTCCTCAGCCTCCGCCTCGGTTCAAAGCTCCACGTCGTCCGCTCCTCACCAGCCGCTGTCCGCGAGGCCTTAAAGGACCACGACGAGGCCTTAGCTAACCACGAGCCCTCCGCTGCCATCGCCGACGCCCTCCGCCATGACATGTTGTGGTGCCGGCCCAACGGCCCGCTCTGGCGCGCCCTCCGCAAGGTCACCGTCCGCGAGCTCCTCAGTGGACTTGTTTCTTGTACGTCCCTCCATCTATTTTGCTTTACCCTTTTCCATCTTGCTAGCTTAAAGCACACATTAAATCTCTTTTATCGGTTCTTGTTTTAGAATTTACTAACAGCTGGAACAGATACATCCACGAGTACAGTAGAATGGGCGATGGCTGAACTGATGTGTAACCCTGAAGCTATGAAGAGAGTGAGGAATGAGTTCCACTCGGTGGTGGGGAATGGACGCCTAGTGGAAGAGTCAGTCAAACCTGTGCAAGATTGCAATAATTATGTGCTGTGATGAAGGGGACGAGGGTTCCAACGTCTTCGTAAATGTTTGGGCAATTTACAAAGACCCTGCTGTGGGAAGATCCCTTGGAGTTTCGACCCGAGAGATTTTTACAGAGGAATCAGAATTATGATTTTCGTGGAAATGCTTCGATTTATCTTCCATTTGGACAGGGGAGGAGGATATGCGTGGGGATTTCCTTGTGGCAGAGGATGATAATGTACATGTTGGCTTCCTTCCTGCACTGCTTTGATTGGGAGTTGCCGGAGGGGCATGAACTTGAGCTCAGTGAGGAGTTTGGAATTGTGTTGAAGAAGGCTCGACCACTGGTTCTTATTCCAAGAGCAAGATTGCATCAACTGGATATTCAAACTTGAGATGGAGAGTTCTTATAACCCTTCTTAGTCATAGCTAATATTTGTAAATCCTTCTATTTATTGTTGTGCTCTGTGCATCCTTTCAACTCAAGTCTCGCTGACAACCGATACTTTAGAAGCACACCGAAGTCAATTGTTGTTCTTTGGCTAAGCTCAAATATGCTACACGACTATATTGCTCTAAGGTATGGAAAATAAGAGATCTTCAAATCACTGACTTTGAAAATAAAATTTTATCCAGGTTCTACAGCAACTTTAGACCAATTTGCATGAATTTAAATGCATTAAACAGAACTAATAGAAGAAAGAACAAACTTACATCGCCTTTTACCTTTGTTGTCGAATCGTCGGAAATCAATGAGGGAAAGAAGCCGCTGTCTGAGGAACAATCACGCGGAAAGTTCCTGCTCGTTCACAAACCAAATCCGGCCGCGCCTCGGTGTTCCTGACTTTCGTCTCTTCTTGAACTCCCTGGCAACAATCCGGCAGCACCTCTCTCTTTCTCTCAGAAACCTCACTCTTGGACGCATTCTTGGACGCTCCCTTCAGCCACAAACAAATGAGACCTCAGGTCTCCTTATATAGGAGAAGATGCACAACATTATCAATTTCAGTACTATGAGTTCCAGATTCATTTATCACGTGAGGAATATTCAACGCAACTAGAAGAATTGTCATGTTATTATAGATAGAAAAGAAGACAAAGCTTCTTCTATATTCTTTATGGGTATTGATATTTAAAGCAATTGTTCCCTGTGAGATCTCAAGAAAGATGAAGATACCTGTCAGGACTTCTATTTGGAACTTGTGGGCAAACTACTTCAGAGGCGTGATACAATTAGTGAAATGACTTTGGCAATTCTAGATTTATCTTTTAATAAGCTCTCTTATTCCTTATGGGAGACAACTAGAAGCACTGGCTCCATCCATTTACAGGGAAAACACCTATCTTTGTGGTGTGTTGAAGAAAAGAATATCGATGCAATTTACGACAGGAGTTATTTAGCATCCGAAACCTCTTTTAATATGTATAATAAATTAGAATAAATAATAATAATAATAATTAGTTGAATGGGGGAAGGTTAAAAAAAATAAATTAATTTAATTAAATGTATATATGTCTAATATGGAAGATTCGGCTAAAGTGATATTGGAAATTTATATAACCACATAACGTAGTTAATTAAGGCATGAGTAGGATTTTAAACATATGATAATAAATTATTTTATTGACCAAATCATAGAGCAATAGATAAAGTCACTGATAGAATTTTAAATATATGGTAATAAATTATTTTATTCTTTAGCTTTTTAAATATATGATAATAAATTATTTTATTAACCAAGTCATATAGCCATAGATAAGTCACAGATAAGATTTTAAATATATAATAATAAATTATTTTATTGACCAAGTTATAGAGTGATAAAGTCACAGATAGAATTTTAAACATATGGTAATAAATTATTTTATTCTTTAGCTTTTTAAGCATACAATAATAAATTATTTATTAACCAAGTTATATAGCCATAAATAAAGTCACAGATATGATTTTAAACATATGATAATAAATTATTTTATTGACCAAGTCATAGAGCCATAGATAAAGTCACAGATAGAATTTTAAACATATGATAATAAATTATTTTATTCTTTAGCATTTTTAAACATATGATAATAAATTATTTTATTGACCAAGTCATAGAGTTATAGATAAAGTCACGGATAGGATTTTAAACATATGATAATAAATTATTTCATTGACCAAGTCATAGAGCCATAGATAAAGTCATCGATAGAATTTTAAATATATGGTAATAAATTATTTTATTTTTTTACCAAATTATAGATCCATAAATAGGACATAGAAACTGTAGGCCCAAGGGAGAGAGAGAGAGCCGTTGGGAGTTAGGGCAACATCTACGAGACTTTAGACATCAAAAGGTACGTTCTACCACCTTAGTTCAATAATTAGTCTATTAAACTAAGTTGTACTAAAGAGGTAGTTCTAGTTTGTTTGATTTTTGGGCAGAAATATGAGTTAGGATATTCAGATATTTGGAAAGGATTTGCTTTGTTCTTCTTTACTGTTTGATCGTCTCTTCTAATGCATCAGACAGATTTTTCTGTAGTAGGCCGAATCCTTGATATGACATGTGTATGTATTAATTTCCTTCCCCGTTATTTGATGCCTCGTACAAGGATTGTCCACGTATTACTTCCACTTACGCTTCCTTAATGTATTATTCTATGAGCAA